>CAIGQQ010033930.1:3079796-3101041 GCA_903798035.1 Danio albolineatus | reverse complement strand
ACAAAGTATACAATATTGTATCTGCAGGTTTTTAAAAACAAAGGTACATTTTGGTTTCCCATGGTACAAATCATGACCTTAAAAGGTACAAATTAGTTTCTTTTCTTAAGGTACAATTCTGTCCCATAAAAAGGTACTGCCCCAGTGACAAGGGTTTGTACCTTCTTTGGTACAACATTGTACCATTTTTTCTGAGAGTGTAATAGCTCATTTTAATAAGCTGAACGGTTTGCTAATGTAAACAATTTTTTTTTTTTGTAAATAATATTTAAAAATATTACTGACCGTTTAACTACTGTATGTATTTACAATGAAACAGCTCCAGAAGAACATATTTAATATAGGGATTGTTATATCCCTTATTTTCACATCCAATGTTGACAGGTATGCCACCAACACAGCATATTTTCAATGTCTCGTTTGTCTGTCACACCTATTATAGGTATTTCAGTCTAATGAGTCAATGATCTGAATCAAGTGTGTTTTGTTAAGGAGACATGGAAAATGTGCAGAGCTGGTGGTCCTCCAGGAACATGGTTGAGAAACACGGCGCTATTTAATCAAATTTATGCTCATTTGCATACATTAGTACACAAATATTGAACGCTGTATGAAATTAGGCTCAACATTTTTGTTTCATTTCTTTTGTTGGACATATTAGAGTCATTGACCTTGGGAATCTCTTTTAAATCCCCATATAATTCAGAGAACAAACTTTATGAGCATAACCCTAAACAAAAAGCTTCATAATATACTGTAGATATGCATAAAAATGATCAATTTTGATCAATCTATGTGTAGCTGATGTGAAGATTTATTTTTTAGTACATGTAAAGCTATGCATTTTGAGAAAAGCCTTTTAAGAAACATGTACTAAAATCTATAGACACGAATAAAAAAAAGGTAACAAAAATAACACGCATAACTGCATTTCATTTTTTACATGAAAATATTTAAATAAATAATGAATTTATAAATTAAACAAAACCTTAAACGTGAAAGGTATTAAACAACAGTGCTTTTCCTGCAGTGTTTTCCCTTAAACATGCATTACTCAATCAAAACCTTCACTCATCCTCACTCACTCCAGCTCTCACCTCCAAGTCCTCTCGGTGCGAGCGATCCCTGTCCTCGAAATCACGAGTCCTCCTGCGGGCTTCCTCAAAAGCGGCCTGGGCTAAAGCGTCCTCCTGCTGTATATAGACACACAAACAGACACAAAGCCAGGCAGGGGTCAGTCATTTCTGACGTACGTGAGATGTAGTTTGACAGCGCGAGGTATTTTGCTGTACCTGTGCTCTCTCATCATCATATTCCAGACAACCCATGCCATCCAGACGGTGAAGATCAAGCCAGCCTCTCCAGATCACACAAACTCCGTTAAGGATCATAGGAGCCTTCAGGTACACCTGCACACATACACGCATACAGTACTTGGTTATTATAGTTGATATGATGTATACACAGAACGATAATAATCAATACTTATAAAAAGAAGAATAAGATGGAAATTAGATTTTGTTGCTTTTAGAGAGCAGGTTTTGAAGGGAAATAAAGTTGGGAGAATAGTTGAACTGAGTGATATCTGGGTCAGTAGTCTGGGTCAGTAATCAGACACTTACTGGTTTAGTGTGGATATATTAATTAATTTAAAAACATAATTAATTAAACATTTTATTTATATTAAAATTGATTCTTAAAATATTGATTCTTAATAAGAAAATTCTTAATAAATTTGTTAATTTAACAATGTTATTATTATGTCTTCACAAATTAAACTAAATTTCTGTCCAGAATATAAATAAATGATAAAAATAGTAATAAATAAATGTAATGAAAAAATTAAATTTTCTGCAGAGACAATTCATTCATTATCTAGGTGTTTAAAAGTCTAATTAAATCACAAAAAGACATTTTTTTTGGTTTATTTTTATTATTTTTTAAGAATTTTTCTTTTATCTTACAAACATATTTAATTTAACATATTTAATTTTATCCAACAATCTACTTATTCATACTACAACATTCAGCGACTACAACAAACTCTTCCTAACTCCAGTCTGTCCACACAGACAACACGGGCCCTTGAAACAGGTGAAATGCCATAACCACCTACTCCACATTTGAAAACCCCCTCTCCGCGTCACAGCCGGCCGGACAATGGCTAATTTGAATTGTAAAACACTTTGTGAGTTGCAGTCAAACGTCTGGCAGAGAATGGCTCCAAAACTGAACATACACACACACGCAAAACACTAAAGGCAAAAAAAATTTATAAAAGCACCTTTAAATTTTGAAAAGCGGTTATCTTTTTTGTCTAATGGAAAGAAAACACACAAAATACACTTTAAGTATTTCATTTATGCATTTGATCAATTTGTGCCTGTAGATTCCATCTAAATAACATATTTTTAAAGGTTGTTTTCTTCAAATGATTTTTTTTTTATTCAGCACTGAGCCATAAATCTCCACTTTAGCAGAACTTGCATGGCATTGAACATTACAGTGTTATTATATCTATTTTGAAACTGTTTAGAGAAAGATATGATCAAACATAATTTGTTTAATTATTTAAAAATATGTGGTCACGCTTTATTTTGATGGTCCGTTTGTTACATTGCATCTACATGTCAACTAATTCTCATTAGATTATAAATAGACTGTTAGGTTGGGGTTGGGGTTGAGTTTGGGGTTAGGGTTAGTGTAAGTTGACATGTACTTGCAAAGTTTCTTATAGTCAGTTAAATGTCTGTTGAATGTCAGTATCAACAGATATTTATCAGACAGTCTACTAATACTCAAATGTACCATCAAAATAAAGTGTTACCAAATATGTTATTTTCTGAGGTATAAAAAGATTCCAAAATTTTATCTGTAAAAAACCTTTGACTTTAATATGTCAAAAAAAAAATAATAATAATAATGATAGAAAAATCTAACAAGAATTTTAAACCCGGCCTCATCCCATGTTCAGCGCTTTGTGCTTCAAAGTTATGCAAATGAACTCATAATTGAATAAACTATCCCACATTTTCAGATTTAAACATGTCAGAAAACATGTAATGCAAAATGTTTGCAATCTTTGATGTCATCGATAAACGGGAAGTACATTCTTAACTATTTGTAATCTTTTTTAACCCTGTTCACCTTCAGAGTCTTGTCATAACCATTATGTCCTGTCCTCCCTTAGCCAAAGACTGTATGGCAGCTTCCAGTGTTTGCTTCCTGTGATGAGAGTGTTTATTTATAGAAGCCAGCGTAGTAGAGTAAGGGTACACCGATGCAGAGACAAGCAAAGCCTGTCTGAATTTATTTATACTGACGAGTGCACATGATTGCATCCGTGTGTGAGACTCAGACCACGAGAGGGACTATGTATAAGACAAGGAGGACAAAGAGTGAGAAAGATGTTGAGAATGTGGAGACAGGGGGGTATATGAGCGTCTGTCTGGCCCCGAGCCACAGGAATATCACATCTCTGCCACTGAGGAATCCGGCCTGAGACAAAAGCGTGCAGTCTGTCGGCCTGTGGGTGCTGTTTATTTTTGTAACTGCAGTGAAAGAGGCCAGCTATAAATGCAGACACATATTCACGTATCCTCTGCGTAACCCGCCAAAAACAACGACAGTCGCCAAATAGGAGCGAGTTCCAACGTGCCCAAAAAACACAGGAATATTGGCTAGTGGTGTTGGATGGTCAAGTGAGCGGCCAGACAAACACACTCCAGCAGAGCAGACACAACATCAGCTTTGTCTGACTTTACTGCCGTCCTTTAAACTTTAGTGTATATGTGTGTGTATGTGTGTTGGAGTCAGTTCAGAGGGTGTTTGCCCTGGTTTCATACCCACTAAATTCACCACATTGACGTGAATGCTGTCTGCTATAAAAATAGCTCAGCAATTCATTTAAAACACAAATTTACAATAAAAGGTATATTTAATAAATGCATGCTATGTACAAAAGTGTCTAATGCGCATCATGGATGAATTTCTTTAATGAGAATAAACATACGCATTTCATTTTAACATTGCTTTAATTTATTCCTCTGATGTGAGAGTGAATTTTGCTTCGTTATCACATCATTTGCTCATTTGGTGCTCAAGCCACATATCATATTATTATTTTTTGAGAACTGCCTAATATTTTTGTAAAAAACCCTTTATATTTTCTCTGATGAATAGATATGCATTCAAAAAAACTGCTACTTGTTCAAACTACCTGCTTAAAATGAGATGAAACAACACACTTCTTGCAATTTCTTTGACCATTTTGTTTGTTTTATGTTCAGTCCACTTAAATTTGTAAACCATTAGGTAAACGTAAGCGTTTTGTGTTGTGACAACATGAAGGAATTGTGTTGGTCTAACTACCTGGTTAGGGGATTTGTAATTTTAAAATTACAATAAAAGTAATTTTTTTAAATTAGTTTATAGTTCTAGAAAGACTTGTTAGAGTTTAACAATTCGATTCATTTTGAACATTTAGAGGATTTTCATGTAATGCTTTGAGTTTTGAGATTACCACCTTGCAGAAGCACCCATGCTTTGAGTGTTGGCAGCTTAATTAGCAAAAATGCAGTTTGTGCTTTGCTCAGTGAGCAATAACTGTCTTAAAATTAGCTGTCTCAATCAACTCGTAAATGTAACTCATTAAATATGCTCAAAAATGGCTTTTAGCTCATCTAGGATAACTTCAAGAGACTTAAAGACTTTGAAATTAACGACACATAATAGACACACATGATATTATCAGACCTTTGAGTTAAAGGTGCAACAGTTGATCTGCCAAAATGCTAACCGGTTAGCATTTGATCTTTGGGCAGCAGAGGAGGGACTGTGCTTCAAAGTCACGCCTCCTGAAATCGACAATTAGACAACCCACTAGTTCATGTCATTCAGCAGTTAGAAATGTAGTTAGTGGTTGGCCGGTGGTGTGCAGGAATTATACTTGTTACTAAGCCACACTTACATGCTATTTCAGAGCAAATATTCAGAGTAGCGGTAAACAGTAGGGAGGCTGTCATTGTTCAAAAATGAACCAATGTGAATATAAAAGCATCTTCAGCTCAGTAAAGCTGGCTAACATTTACTGATGTTTTGTTATTAACTAAATAAAAATCTACATTATTGATGCTGTAAAAGGACCTTATGAAACTGAAAATAGTCACATCAAACTTTCGCCGGAAGATTTCGGTGGAAAGAGGATTTTCAAATAAAACATACTATTGAATTAAACACAACTATTTAATAAAAATATTACCGTTTATTTATGTACAAAAAAAAATAAATTTATATTGAAAATCAATAGCATAATCCAAACCAAACACAATATAACATTGTATAGAAGTGAAAATGTCTTTAAAAATGCACATGATCTCTGGAAACTATACAAGACAATTTGTGCCAAAATATGTAAATCAATCGAAGATTCTTACATGCCAGTTTAAATAGTGTATTATTTGTTTTCCATGAACTTGGCAAAATCAAAAATCTATTCTGTGGTTCAAAATGAGTTTTTGTTTATGCCAAAAATAATTAAAATATTACACAAAGATCATGTTCCATGAAGATATTAAAATAAAATTTGAACTGTATATATATAAAAACTACATTTAAAAAAATGTTAATTAGTGAAATGCATTGCTAAACATTTCATTTGCACAAATTTAAGGCCAATTTTCATTATATTTATTTATTTATTTATTTTCAAAACATATCCTTTATGACTGGTTTTGTGTTCCAGGGTAACAATTTAGGTCAAATATGGATTAACACACCTAGTAGGTTAAATATTACTATTATTTATTTATTTTTTAATTTACATTTTTTTCTAAAATTTGTCCACGTTTACCTATATTTAGAATGAAACAATCCAGCATTTTTTGAAACAGCACCTTTATTTGTACTGGTGTCCCTTTTAGACTTTTAATGAGAGTGGCCTTATTTTATGATTATCTGCCTCACTGTGATATAATGTAGTTTACAGATGTTGCACTTTATCAAAAGTGGTTTGACTCTCAAATAAATAAATAAAACAAACTTACGTTGATATATAGCTAAAAGTGAGTGGGTCACATGTAACATGTTCATGTTTAAATCAATGATAATGATGTCTGAATGACTTGGTGTTTCCATTAATGAACCAGATCTGCCCATGTTATGTCTACACGAATGTCTGTGTTACTGACGAGAGTAGATTTCTAACTCCTTATGAATGAAAACAAATAGTTTTTTTTGTTAAATATCCAAGTGGGCTTACCACAGATGTATAAACACAGTTGCAGCTCTTGCCTGAAGATGTTTGCTGTTGTACAACCACTAAAAGGCCACTATTATAAATGACACTGATGAAATGTTTACCAAAATCAAAAGATAAACCACAACCTCTCTGCAGGTCTAAATAACAAAGACACGAGGCAAAGAGTCTTATTAGAATCAATGGTTCAATAAACCACTATACTGTTGTATAGTCGTGGTGTAGTGGTAGCATTTACATTCACTGTGTACTATACTGCAGCTGAGGTGCTGCCATGCACACTGATGCTAATTTAAATCCTTTTTATCCATACCCCCCCCCCCCTTCCCCAAAAAAACTGCATACATAAATAAACAAATAATCCAGCTTAACATCATTTAGTTGTTTTTTACTTAAGTATTATGGTTAGTGCAGGACATGTAGATCTTTAATCTCTTAAAAATATGTGTTTACATGCATTACCTTAGACACACAAAGAGGAGTTGTTTTTAAAAAATCATGTTTCTCAGACTATTTTGTATAGTCAAATAAAAAAAAAAACATTAAAATTGCTTAATTTACAAGAACATCTGACAGATTGTTAATTGCTGTGATCTATTTAAAAACATATTTTTTATATAAATGACTTAAATTATTAATTCAATGACTTGTCAAAAACACTTACAGAGTGCATACCTGCCAGCCCACATATATATTTCAGCGTAAAGATTTTTACCTAAACAGCTACGAGGTGAATCGTAACATTTCACACAGGGTTTCCATCTTAGTGCGAAGTAAATCTCACAGAAAAGTGAAGCCAAGTTCACTAAAGAATTAGAAAAAATGTGAATTAGGTGCATTTCTATCAAGTTGTTAGAGTGGCTCGCTGTAGTAATGGTAACCTAGCAACCAACAGTAAACAAGGAAAGCATAATGGAGACAGCTGATTAGTCACGTAATTGTATCATTCAATCTATAATAGTTTATTTGGCCAATGCGTTTCCATCTACTATTATTTGCATAGTCCAAGTTTTTGTGTGTGTGTGTGCGTGCGTGCGTGCGTGCGTGCGTGAGTGCGTGTGTGTGTGTGTGTGTGTGAATTGAGGGATTGTATTTGAAATTTGGCATTTCCATCATTTCTATTTCTTCATTTCTCTGCAGCAGAAATTCATAATCATTTTAATTTTTGTGACAGAAATAATGATACTCTAATAGAAAACTGAGGCATGAATGCAGAATTGAATGTCTGCTATGATTATACTTTTTGTGTTTAAGGAATAAGATTACTTGGGCATTTAAAATAAGATCACAATCTTATAATCATAAAACAATCGATCATGTTTTTCTGAAGAAGTCCAAATAAAAGTGATATGAAAGAAAATCTGAGTTTTCACAGCTGAAAAAACAGCAGCTTTCCTGTCAGCAGTGAAGGACTTTCTGATTCTGTTCCCTTTCGAAACAGCCTCTCTCTGCTCCATCTGCCTCTTCCACCCCCACACCTGCCCTCCCAAAACTCCTTCCCCATGTTTCCTTACAGGATGTGCTGTAGGCTGTGATCTGTGTCCCCCTCAGCAGTAAAACACAGGTAGGAAAAATAAAGCTCAGCTCAGCTCTGCGGCAGTTTAACTAAACATCAGTGAAACCCACAAGTCAACGGTCTGACTGAAATCATATCCTCAACCACACTGGGTTTTCCTTACACCATGAAGTTGACTGTGCATTCTCATATGCAGCTATGGAAAAAAATAATGGACAAAACTATACATTTCTTAGTTTCTCTGGATTTCATTACGAGTTCAAGAATTCACACTTAGCTGATGATTGATTATAAAGCTTGTTTGGCATGCTGTCCCAAGAGAGAGCCCTGAGCTCATAAGATCCTCAAGCCCGGGGCTCTCTCCGAGAGGGGAGTTTCAGCTCAGTTAGATCTCGAGAACTCCTCTGCTGTAGTAGCTAATGAACAGTGATTTCTTATAAGGTATCAATTCTTACTAGGAGCATGTCTATGGAGTCAATTTGAATTAGTCAATTAACTTAAGTTGCATGTTTTTGGACAATGGGAGGAAACAGGGGAACCCGGGGGAGAACAAGTAAACTCCGCACAGAAACGTCGGCTGGCTTGGTAAGGACTAGAACCAATGACGTTCTTGCAGTGAGGCAATAGTGCTAACCACTGGGCCACCGTGCCACCCATCTAGGAAAGGAAGAGAAGTAGGGGTGGAAGTGGGGATTCTTCAAAACAAATATGGCTGTGTTATAGAACTTAGGGTATTTATAGTGGCTTAGGAATCGTCTGATTGTTGAATCATAAATTGGATAATGCGGGACCGGCCGCAAGCAATCATAAGCTTGTGATCCTCTCGAATGTAGTTTATAAATAAACTTCACTTATTCATTCATTTTCTTTTTAGCTTAGTCCCTTTATTAATCAGGAGTTGCCACAGCGGAACAAACCGTGAACTACTAATCCACCATATGTTTTACGCAGCGAATACCCATCACGGTAAGGGGTAGGGGTGTCCCAATTATCTTTAGCTTGAAGGCGTAGGGCTAAGGGGGAGGGCTAATTATTTTTTATTTTTTACTGTCATGGTTTTAAGGAAAAATTGTTAAAATAAAAACTGCAAAATAATCTATAATCCATATTAATAACTCCTGTATAGCTGTCCCATAACATTCTGTCACTCTGTGACACTCAAATACCTTGTCAGAAAAGTCTAATGGCTGGGAATGAGCTTTTTACAGTGTCTGGTATAATGTCAATGTTGTTTTTGTGTGTTTACATAGATAAATATGGCCAGGGTGTAAATGCACAGTACAGATATGAGCTTATTATCACATCATATCGTTATGATAACATGATATACGCCTTCAGTGTTTTCCTGAAGATAAATAACAAAAAATAACGCAAATGGAATTTATACAGCAGTCGCCATCGTCAATCTCATATTAAGCAAGAGATTGCGATGACATATGATGATGTGTGCAGGTGCTGTAGTGCTGTCCCATTTCTTAGGGGTACATTTTTTGAAGCCCTTTCTTTTCACACTCTGTTTCAGGGGAAGAAAAAATGGGTGCAAAATTAGAATTGGGATTGGGCCTTAATAACCAACAAATTAATAACCAACACCTTCTAAGAAACCCACCACATCCACAACTTCTTCAGTCATCGTTATATTTTACAGGAAAGCCTAAATGCTTTCATACATGTGATCTGAATGACGTGAGAGGCGATCTCTCGTTACAAATTTAGGATTTATCTACAAGGGAATTTTTTTTTTTATTAATCTGCAGGTCACGTGTGTTCCGAACCGTAATCCAATACACCTCTATTCGACACTATAAAGTTAAGAAATTTTAAGTTTAAATCTGAAGTGAACACATTGGTATTGTATCGTCTAAAATGAATATAAACATGTCTGAATACAACGCAGATTTCTTGTTATTTTGTGCAAAATAATAAAAATAATTAGTGTTCTTAAAGAGATAGATCACCAAAAAATGATGATGAAATTTACTCAATATTTACTAAGCCATAGGTGGTTATGAACTTTCATGTTTCTTTCTTCTGTTGAACACAAAAAAGATATTTTGAAGAAAGCTGAGAACATCCATAAAATAAATTTATATGTTATAGAAGTCAATGGTTAAAGGTTTCTGTTTCTTCAAAATACATTTAAATAGTGTTCAACAGTACAAAAAAAAAAAACTTAAACAAGTTTGATGGGAAAAAATGATATGAAAAAATAAATATTTTTGGGTGAACTATCCCTTTAATATTATATTTTAAATGTGGAAGAAATGTTTATATCTTATGTTTCACTCTCCAACACATATGAATCATAAATCCATACAATTTTAGAGCAGTCTCTTCATTTTTTCCATAGATGTCAATATAAAACCCGAGAACCTACAGTAATTACAGAGCAAAAATGTAAACAAACTTCTAAGAAATCACAATCTTCCAAACATGGCGGAAATTTAATATCTCAGAGAAAGAAAAAGCAAAGGAAAATCACCCGTTTCCTAAGAACCACAGTACAATGGGGCTATACATCGGAAATAAATGCTGAATATGAATCTCAACCTACATGTATTTTTATCATTTGGGGATTCTTTTGCTGTCTCATTTGTCCAACTCAAACAGTTTCTCCTCCCAACAAATACAGGCCTTATAGCCATTAATAATATATTTAAAAAGCCTTTCTGGTCTTCATCCAGGAAGAACATTCATAACTCCATCAGCCTAAACACACAGTTTTCATTGGGGCCGAGCCAGCGATGCAGACATATGAGAAAAGCAGTTCTTTTGCTTTCTTCCTCTGCTGTTTTTCATTATGTATTTCTAGGAGATGATGAGTAGTCAAGTCACCCCTTGAGGACTGGTGAAGAAGTTGGTATGAATGGGCAGCTACATTCATGTTCTGGTTCCCTTTTGTGGATGTTCTGGTCTTAAATTAGTACCTTAGTAAGACTGCAGATCTTTCTTTCACAGTTAAAGTCAACATGACTTGCTGTTTTGTGAGCCATTTGTTTGCGTAATGTGATCGAAAAAGTATTAAATTTGGAAAAGTGGGCAACACATGCCAGAATAGAGCCAGAGCCAATGTGACTATACTAAAACAGCAGAAATGTTTATTACAAAGCAATTATTGTTGAGTAAATTAGTATTTTTATACCATACTATGTTCAACCATCCCAACATTTTGAGTCAAAAGATTTAAGGCTGCATTTCTACGGTAAACAAAGGTGAAATATTGTTACGGTATAAAGTAATGGTGCATATTTTGCACATTATCATCAAATGAAATTGTATTTTCATCTAAAATATGCCACTAACACTTCACAATAAGCCTTTTAAAAAGCCCTTTAAAATAAATTACTGCTTGCCTTAAGTTGAATCAAAAGAACATTATGTGTCATTTTAACATGAATAATTTTAGAAAGCTAAAACATCTTGTATAGGTTGAAATGACGTTAGAAGCATTATTAAATTAAGTTTAATAATAATTTGCATGTGCGACGCGGTGGCGCAGTAGGTAGTGCTGTCGCCTCACAGCAAGAAGGTGTAACTGGTTCAAGCCTCGGCTGGGGCGTTTCTGTGTGAAGTTTGCATGTTCTTCCCACAATCGCGTGGGTTTCCTCCGGGTGCTCCGATTTCCCCCACAAGTCCAAAGACATGCGGTACAGGTGAATTGGGTAGGCTAAATTGTCCGTAGTGTATGTGCGTGAATGAGAATGTATGGATGATTTCCAGTGATGGGTTGCAGCTGGAAGGGCATCCACTGCGTAAAACAAATGCTGGATAAGTTGGCGGTTCATTCCGCTGTGGTGATCCCAGATTAATAAAGGGATTAAGCTGAAAAAAAATGAATGAATAAATGAATGAATAATTTGCATAAAAACAGCATGTTTTTTTTTTTGTCGTGACTTCATTCATTCATTCATTTTCTTGTCAGCTTAGTCCCTTTATTAATCTGGGGTCACCACAGCGGAATGAACCGCCAACTTATCCAGCATATATTTTTATGCAGCGGATGACCTTCCAGCTGCAACCCATCTCTGGGAAACATCCACTCATCACACAACACACACATCCACTACGGACAATTTAGCCTACCCAATTCACCTATACCACGTCTTTGGACTTGTGGGGGAAACCGGAGCACCCAGAGGAAACCCACGCAACCACGGGGAGAACATGCAAACTCCATGCAGAGATGCCAACTGACCCAGCCAGGGCTCGAATCAGCAACCTTCTTGCTGTGAGGCGAATGTGCTACTCACTACGCCACTGTGGAGCCGTTGTCGTGACTTATTGGTCATATATTTTTTTAAATGTATTAATTCATTCATTTTCTTTATTAACTACATTTTAAGCGTAGGTTTTAGAAATCTGTTATTATCAAATCACTGCACAAAATTAAACAAAGCCAGACTATTTTAGTAGACTAAAAAGCTGCACTATCAAAGTAAATGTGGTAATCCTTAAATTAAGGACAGACGAGTCTCGCTGATGCCCAGCTTCTCCAGCCTCCGGCGCCTAGATTGCAGCTCTGCACAAGACGTTTGGCCATAGGAGAAATGGTTATGCCCAACTGAACCTGGTTTGTCCCAAGGTTTTTTAATTCTTCACTTTCGCCAATTGGTGAAGTTTTTTTTCTCGCCGCTGTCACCACTGGGACCTGTAGAGCTGCGCATCAATAGATTTGCTCTTCAGTGTTTGGACTCTCAGTAGTGAATATTAAACCACACTGAACTGAACTAAACTGAACTTGAACTCTGAAAACTGGACTGACACTCTTTCAATTTACTATAATCTTCTATGTGATGCTGTTTTGGCACAATCTACATTGTAAAAGCGCTATAGAAATAAAGTTGAATTGAACTGAATTGAATTAATCCTGGCTTTAAACTGAAAGGACGTTGATCAGGGATCTTCAGGGAGTCATTTACAGTATTTACCATATAAACGTGTGTGAGGGATGAAGACTGGAGTAGACGGCGGCTGAGGGTGCGGCGACTGTAAGGAAAAGACACAGAGGATCTGTGTGTGTGTGTGTGTGTATGTTTGTGGAGCTGAGCAGAGTCAGGAGGGGGTGCGAAAGCACGAGTAAACACTGGGATTGAATTCAGCCGCCGAGGCTTTTGATTCAGACAGCCAAAACAATCCTGGACCCTGCACACAGCCTACAGGCCCCAGACAAGACAGACAGGTTTACATGCATCTGTTCATCTACCTCTTTCTCTCTCTCTATCGCTCTCTTTTCCTCTGTGTAAATTGTTAGATCAAGTAAACAGTCCCTGTACCTTTTCCTTTATAAATGTGGGTCTCACTGATGTCTTTTGTGTGCCACTACTATGCCATGAATAAGTCAGACCGACTTCAAAGTCTGTCTCTTTTTTCTAGACACAATGGCGCAGTCAGAGAGAGATGCCTGAACTTGTTCATCCCCTGAGTTTACATGTACGCACCCGTGTGTTGAGACTCATGAGAGAGATGATGTGGGCTGCAAATTAACTTTATTAACTACAAATGCGCACACACACACACACGCGCACACACACGCACGTATAAACACATACACAAACCTTCTCCCGGTGCTACAGGGAAATCTGTGAGTAGGGAGTATGTGTGTGTGGGTTGATTCTCAACATGTGTTGATGATTATTAGCATTTGATTGTCAGCTGCTCAATCACTCCCAGCAGATGAGTGTATGACATTAGACAGCATTTAAATAGTAAGGGTTTGTATATTCATCCATATGGTAATTTTGAAAGCAGATAAAACAAGTTATTCATTCGTTCATTTTCTTTTCGGCTCAGTCCCTTTATTAATCTGGGGTCGCCACAGCGGAATGAACCGCCAACTTATCCAGCATATGTTTTACGCAGCGGATGCTCTTCCAGCTGCAACCCATCTCTGGGAAACATCCATACACACTCATTCACACTCATACACTACGGACAATTTAGCATACCCAATTCACCTTTACCACATGTCTTTGGACTGTGGGGAAAACCGGAGCACCCAGAGGAAACATACGCGATCACGGGGAGAACATGCAAACTCCACACAGAAATGCCAACTGACCCAGCCGAGGCTTGAACCAGCAACATTCTTGCTGTGAGGCGAACGTGCTACTCACTACGCCACCATGGCGCCTGAAACAGGCAGGTGTAAATGACATCCAAAATGCACTGAAGACAGATATACAGTAAATCTGATTACTCAGACCACTTCATAAGCTGGTCTGGAATGCAATGCATCTGGTTGTTGAAACCACATATGTAAATTTTTTCCCTCCCAAGATGTAAAAAATAATAATAACAAAAGCACAAATGCAATAGGCATCGCAATGCCACAAATGACAGTTTGGAACTTTTAGCTTCATTCTTTTTTTGTCCATTCTAGAACTATCAAATGACATACATAAATTACATAAATAAAGTTTAATTAATTTCAAAGGGCAGCATGAAAAGATGAGACAGAGAGGCATCATGCACATGTAGCCCTTTGATTGTTGAGAAAAAATATTTTTAAAGATAGTGTGATTTTTTTATTTAGAAAAGCTTTCATTTTGGGAGCATTGGTTATAAACAAATTAATATAAAAATATTACAGTTTTGAATGATGTGATGCACACATCTGTACAAAAAAACCCACTGTAGATGTTTCATTTAGACTATATGACTGTAATAGCAGAGCCTGCCTTGTGCACTTGTGATAAGGTTTTACACGAACAAGTGTGAAGTACAAAGCCTCCAGTATTCTACATATAAAATCACTTGTATGCCAGATAAGTTCTATAGCTTACGTTTTCATATTTATTTATTTAGTTTAAAATCATTAAATGACACAGAGTGTATCTGACACTCGTCGATACAACCTAGTTAAATGTGCACATTTAGGATACATATCCGTTTAGCAGAGACATGATTATGGGGCCAAATATAAATGTAACCATTTTTACCATTTTTAGAAAATGCAGGTGAGAGGGTGTAAACAGGCACAAAGTAGACAAGAATATTTTTGCTTCTGATTTTTCAATGATGCCACAAAACAGACAAAACTAAATTAAAATGTCTGTTAATCACTATTAATTTCTTGTTTGTTGCAATTATGCTCTCTGAATTGTGGTGTACAACTTTTAAAGCATACATCATTTTTTGCTCCCCTTTTTCATTATATTTCTTTCTTTCTTTCTCTTACTTTCTTTCTTTGCTTCAATCTTTCTTTCTTTTTTCAGAAATATACAATATACACACACAGACATTTTTAGGAGCAGTGGGCCAGACTAAAATAAAAAGGAAACTGATGTATAAAATCTATATCATTTGCAATCATGCTGATAGATTGTTCAAGAAAAACTGCTCTCCAGCTCATTTGATATATAGTAAAAAGAAAAAAATGATAAAATAAAAATGACTGAAACATACTATTTGAGGAAAACGTCACACAATGTGTACTTTAAATCTTAAAATCTGACAAAAAATGTGTTTAACAATTCAAAATGTCAAATGTCGAAATGAAGTGAAATGTTGTAATGCAAACATGAAAACTAAACCAAGATTAAATGCATTACATGTGTTTAACCCTCTGGGGTTGAACCTCAGCCCATGAACAATCTCTTCGGCCCCTATGCACGTTCCCGACATAAACATACACATGCCTATTTTCTTTTCATTCATTCATTTTTCTTCGGCTTATTCTCCATTTCAGAGGTCACCACGACAGAATGAAATGCCAACCACTCCGGCATACATTTTACGCAGCGGATGCCCTTCCAGCGGTAACCCAGTGCTGGGA
This sequence comes from Danio albolineatus, assembly GCA_903798035.1. Lineage (NCBI taxonomy): Eukaryota > Metazoa > Chordata > Actinopteri > Cypriniformes > Danionidae > Danio > Danio albolineatus. The sequence goes on along the minus strand of CAIGQQ010033930.1, from coordinate 3,085,495 downwards.
AACACCCATAGACACTCATACTCTACGGAGAATTTAGTTTATTTAATTGACGTACCGTATAGCACACGTCTTTAGACTGTGGGGGAAACCAGAGCACCCGGAGGAAACCTATGCCAACACAGGGAGGACATGCAAAGTCCACACAGAAATGCCAAATGTCCCAGCCAGGGCTCGAACCAGCAACCTTCTTGCTGTGAGGTGACAGTGCTAACCACTGAGCCACCATGTCGCCTTACACATACCTACTGTACAAGGATTTAAACCGAAAGTTCATGTAGCCTGCCAATCAACTTTGAAATGCATAAGCGCTTGTATTCTCACTCACATGACTAGTCCTCCGGCATCCCGCAAGCACTACATCTCCACCTTTATTTTAATTTCAACTATGTATTAACCAACTTCATTAAGCATCCCGGGGGTTGTGTAGAGGCATGCAGCAAATTTATTTGTGCTTTCACAGCCAAATATCTGCATGCTGACTCATACAAAACCTGTCAGCGGGGGAGCAACTGACAGACAGAGCTTGTAATGTGGGTCTAAAATTAAGAATACTCTGATTATAAGACGGTCCCCACTGCCTGCTTCAGCTCAAAATGTGACAGCAACCCAATGGGGAGCGCTGATAAACACCTGAAGATTGGAGTGTGCATTAAACAGGCTGTAAAAACACTAGATGAGATAAAAACAGAGATAGGGAGATCTAAAAAACAGGAAGTGCAAAGTCTAACATGCCACCTAGTGGGTGACATCCTGTTTCCCAGCATGCACCTCTCCAGGGAAACATGGGGGGAGGGACACATCAGTGGCAGATGTGCAACCAACAGCCATGTGGAAATGATCAATGCGACCAATTAGAGGCAGAGAGGCACGATGCGCACCCAGCACGCTTCCTTCGTGCTATTACACACGCTAGTGCACTACTTAGGCAACACCCCGTGTACATTTCCAGAGTTCTAACGTCCATCCCACTCGAAAGTATTTCTGCAAAGGTAAACAAATAATCCAGAATATATTAGAAAACGAAAAACAGGAGCTGAAAGGCGTTGTCAGATGTGGAGAGGGGCGAGTTTGTTTTTCTGCTAGATGCATGAGCGGTCCCACGTTCTTGCAGTTTTTGCTGGGCTATTTCTAGCCTCACTAGCACAGGGGTTTCATTTACGAGCGGGCCAAACCCGAGGCCTTCCCAGGGTGCTTTGGGGCAAGGGGAGGCTTCGGCGTGCTCTCATATGGACCTGAATCCCACGCTTTACAAACGAAGCCCTGCCTCCCACACACACACACACTCTTTCTAAAATGATTTCCACATCTGTAGAGACAGCCAGACATTTTTTTAAGTGCAGCTACACGGAGAAGGGGGAAAAAAAGCAGAGGGGAGCGTAGAAAACGGCTTGACCACAGACTTCCTCCTCAAAACGAAACGTCAGCTCCCACATCCCCCACACCCTGGTGTATGACACTCAAAAACGCGTGCACTGCCAGCCCCCGATACACGTTTACCAATAAAATGAAGATGTTTGAAGTGAATAAATGGACCCGTTAACTCATAACATGTTATTATGCCAAAGTCACATAGCGCTACTGATTCTAGGCTACTTCATTGTCCGCACATCTACGCAGGAAATGAGATGAAACCAGCAGAACGTTACTTGCACAGCGGCCAATAGTGGCAGCCAAGTGCCGTCTTCTATTCAGAGAGAAAAAGAGAGTGAAAGGGAGAGAGAGAGAGGAGGAAAAGAGGCCTTCATTAGACGAGTAGGCCACACACAGCACACCGTCAGATCGACTGGGACTGTTTAAGCACACACACATTGCTGGTAGGCCTAAACAAATGCTTTTAATTGGAAGGCACTAATTGAAAGGAGAGTTTAAGGGACTTTGAAGGGAATTACTCTGATCGAGGATTTGTTTACCACTGTTACAGCATCTGCTGAAGACTAAAACAAAACGCATTGAGAATCACTGGTCCAACGCTCACAAGACCAAGTCACTTCTACGTTAATTTCTATTTTATTCTCAGCACATTTCTTTAAAACCCGTTTTAACACATTTTAATTTGTTTTTATTTTACTATACTTGTTTCTTTTATTCCTGTTTATGTAAAGCACTTAGAAAAAAACATTGTGTTTGAAATGTGCTAAATAAATAAACTTGCCTTGCCTTTAATAGAATCCAATAAAATTAGGTACAGTATGTAAATTGCTACTCAAGTATGGTAGCATTGTAGTGCCATTAAATTGATTTTGAAAGTATAAATCATTAGTTTTGCGACTAAGGAAAACAAATTGAGAAGGATGTTATAACATTAAAGCCAAAAATATTGATAGATTAAATGTTTTATCTTTAAAAATGATCATGTTTAACGTTGACACATAAAACACCATTATACCCGAGACATTAATGGAGCTCCAAGTTGGTCAGTTTTTTCTTAATGATATTTTTCCTTTAACAGGAAACTGATATTTCTAAGAACATACAGTATGTGTGCCCCAATGCAAAGACATTTATTACTGTATTTTAAAAATAATAAATGCAGATTAGTGAGCGAGTTTTTCATAAACTTAAAAAGGTTTTAAGATTTGAACTCATATCCAAATGTCTGGCTTTTGGCTCTAAAATGAGTCTCAAACTTTCTTTTAATTTATTGTATTTCCTTTCATAAGGTCTCAATATTCAGTCAGAACCTACAGGTTTTAATATTGTTTTTCCTTCATATAGTTTATACATTTTTGACTCTCGAAGTCCCGGTTACCACTGATTCACTGAGAAAAAACTAATCGTGTATGGCCTGAGGGCGAATAAATTAACAGCAAGCTTTCATTTATTTGGTTAACAATCACTTTAAACAAAAGTTCTGTTCATTTAATCTCCTTGATGTCTGACTTAAACAATTCTCACTTAACTGGAAAGACATATTACAGCTTCAGCAGGGATAATATGCATCTACTTGTTCTACAATATATACTTCACATCAACTGAAATAAAATGGACATAAAAATTGAAAGTTCTGGTGAATTAACCAAAACCTGAGCCCAAATGTGAAGTGAATTGAATGAGTGGGGAGCGGGAGACCCATTGCTGGTCACTGTGGCAACAGTAAGGTGTGTGTGACTGGTGCACTGGCAGGCTGCCCCGCGTGCATACACGTGCCAGGCCATCAGCAGCAGATCAGCAGCATGAGATGGAAAAGAAAACCAGCAGAAGAGCATCTGAAGCCAAGAGACGAGGAGAAAGAGGAGGCCAGAACACACACACACAGACACACACAGACACATACACACACATGAGCGCTGACAGAGGGGCATTGTGTCCCCACACCTCATGAGAGGAGCTTTTTGTGAATAAAAGTGTGTGTGTTTGTGTGATCCCACATGAGTGCTAATTATGCAGCAGTTGCTGATCACTGGATTATTCACACTTACAGACATAATGTGTCTGACGAAAGTGTGTGTGGGTGTTTGTAAGTGCGTGCTTGTTTGTGAGTGTAAGCATTTGTGTATTTATGTGTGTGTGTTTCTCAGGCATATGTTTATATGAGTCAATGCCCTCAAAAGGTCTTTCCTGGACTTTCCCTCTTTGTTTTCAGAAAAAGAGAAAGACACATTTCGCATGTGACAGTAAGCGCTGCATCAGCTGTGTGACTGATTTGTGTGAGTCAGAAAGCTAGTGGTAAAACAACAAAGACAGGTCATGGCTGTGATCATATCTTCTCAAAGCCATTGTCTTATCATACTGATGTTCTTAATGTATTTTTCCTTCACTCTTCGCTTATCCACTGACAGTAGGACACATTGGCCGAGTCTATTTAAGCACGCTAAAACTCTCTCTTGTCCACACAACAGCTGCCTCTCTGCCAGTCTTATGACTAAGCTACTGAGGAAGAGGAAGTGACACGACATTCCATTGGCCAGTTTCATGTCAAATGACCCAAACATGACCAAAAAGGTTACACATTTCTAGTTTACCTGCTAGAAAAAAAATACTGAAGACCAGCCTTGTTAGCAATAGGTTGACGAATAGTAAGTAGACGGAAGAAGTCATTCTTTAACATAATTTGCTGGTTGTCAGTTATGCAGTTTTTACAGTTTTAACAAACAAACAACAAATAAGCATTTTCTCATCATAAAATCTGTCATATAAATGTTTTAAAGGTTAAAATTTGAATCTAGTCTACAGTGCACTCATCAATGATGACATCATCATTGCAATGACCGAGATGGCCAATCGAATCAAAGAATGCTGGACTTAATTGTTCTCAAATACCCAGCATTATTATCAGTAGCCCAAAATCTGCAGACTAAAAATGTGCAAAAAATTCTTCTTAAGGTTCAAGTGCCAAAGAATACTGTATTGATGACCCGTCACAATTCTCCTTTGTCATCACGACAATTTAAAGTGTAATATTGGAATTAGTAATTATATTTTGGGTATATTTTAAATTGAAAGCAGTTATATTAATTTGCAGTGTTTGTTTCACTGCATTAGTGTTTTTATTGTATTTTGATTATGTAATTCATTCATTCATTTTCTTTTCGGCTTAGTCCCTTTATTAATCCGGGGTCGCCACAGCGGAATGAACCGCCAACTTATCCGGCATTTGTTTTACGCAGCGGATGCCCTTCCAGCCACAACCCATCTCTGGGAAACACATTCATACATTCTCATTCACACACATACACTATGGACAATTTAGCTTACCCAATTCACCTGTACCGCATGTCTTTGGACTGTGGGGGAAACCGGAGCACCCGGAGGAAACCCACGCAACCACGGGGAGAACATGCAAACTCCACACAGAAATGCCAACTGGCCCAACCGGGACCTGCCCCTGATTATGTAATTACTTTATTGAAAAAAATCACAATGGTAGCATAAAATATCTTACATGCTAAATCAATTCAAATGATTTACATATAACTTTATAGATGTATAATATATATATTTTTAAACTGCATGTTCAAATACATGTAAAATAAATAGGCCTTACAATAACACAATTTTTGTTGTGCATTCGAACCTGGGTGCCGGTGAAAGCACCATAGCTCAATAGATCATTAATATATGTGCAGAGACCCCTAGTCGAGTACAGGCTGATCGGTGTGAGACTGGCCTGACTCACGGCCATGAAAGCAGGATCCTCCTCCTTAACAAAGACATGACATACGACTCTCCATCCAGACTGACTCATATCTCTGTGTGTATGAGCAAGAGCAAAAGGCAGCTGTTCTTTCAATAAAGATATACTAACAGGCCCCAAGGACACACACACACACACACACACACACACACAAACAGATACAAAGCAAATCTAGAGGAGGGAGGGAGTGAAGGTGAACGGTCAGGAGGGTTGTGTATCTGCTCTCCTGTCTTAAAAAAACTGACACACACATTCATCCCACTCCGTTCTCTCATAATATACAGTATGTGGTATACCCAATATTATTATTACCTTCAATGATTATCTATTATTGGCCATTCATTGGCCACCATCCATCCACGCACCCACCCACTCATCCATCCATCCATCCATCCAGATAAATAAATAATGAAAGAAAGAGTCATATACAAAGACAGAGGAAGCATACAATAACAATTTATTATAATTTTTTAATTATTAATTTCATTATTTAGTTGGATTAGACACTAAAATAATACCTATCTATCTATCTATCTATCTATCTATCTATCTATCTATCTATCTA
>CAIGQQ010033930.1:3064481-3079786 GCA_903798035.1 Danio albolineatus | reverse complement strand
TCCATCCATCCATCCATCCATCCATCCATCCATCCATCCATCCATCCTCTAATCCACTTGTCTGACACTGCTTTACAGTTTTTCAGTCTAGGTGTCATTTTGCAGATTGCACATGCAGGAAAAGTGTGTAATGTTGAGCTCCAACAGACACACCCACACACAGACACACACGCGCGCACACACGCACAAACAGGTGCGGCTGGTGCAGGTGTTGAGCAGGCCTAGGCAAAGCAGCCGGAGAGATAGAGCAGGCTTCTCTGTGTAATCAGAAACAGGCAGAAACTAAACGTTTGCAGTATTGTTTCACGCACACGCACTGCCGACACTCCCACGCGCACATATCCAAATTAACCAACAAAAGCCCTCTTTTGTTAATGCAGTCGCTCAGAGGAAGGCGTAAGCCCCACAGGCCTGAAGATCTGCCCACGCCACCTGCCACAAACACAGAGACAGAGACCTGCCTCTCCATTAGGGTCACTCCGGCTCTCACTCTCCACCCACAAAACTTACAACCTGCAATTAGGCTACACCTTTCTCCAACAGGATAAAGCCCCTTTTGATAGCGCTGAAACATACTGTACCAAAAACGCAATATATATAAAAAAGAAATTGACTATTGACTTTGTACTCTCATTTGTCTTTGATCTATAGATATTTTATCAACATTTTATTCAAAATTTATTAAAAATAAACTTTTTAATACATTATAATGTTATTATTGGTACTGTAGATATGACCGCATCAGCATTGAATTCAAAACAAATTCATCCAAATAAAGACTTTACCTTTAATAAATCTCTCTAATATTACAATACTTTTGTGTGTGTGTGTATAATTGTGACTATAATGAAATTAATCATACAAAAGCTTGGTGTTGGTGAGATTTTGTGGTTTAAATGAACATAAATATTTTGAAATATTACAACAGTTCATTTTCTGTTGTATTCTAATGTATTTTAAAATATGTTTGTCACAGAAACAGGTTTTAAAATATGTTTGATTTATTTAAATATAGGATATGATTTCATTGTATTTGTCAGTAAAATTGTATTATTGTGATTTTCATTTAATTATTAATTTCATTCCTGACCTTCAGAAATTCTTTTAACATGCTAACATGCTCTCAAGGAACATCATTGTTGTTGTTGGAAACAGCTGGGTATTATTTTTCGTAGAAACCTTTAAACTTTTTTCAGACGTTTTTTTATGAACAAAAATTTCCAAAGAACATTTTATTCATCGTTAAAGGTATTCATTTATTTATATATAGATATATTTATATTAAGTTTTTTTAATATTAAAATATTAAATGCATAAGTAAATAAAATCAAATAAAAAAGAAAAGAAATTAAATCCTTGCTCATCTGAACGACATTGTCCACGTAACTGCTTTAAAATGACACTTGGGAATCAAACAGTGGCTAGCTCAGTCTGTTCAATTCTCCGAACAATAAGGTTTCTGCTGACGCTGATGTTTGATTGTAAAAGTGAATTTGGAAAGAAAAAGTCCAGACCTTGGCAACATGACCCAGCCACACTGTCTCTGTTTCTGCTCTCTTTCTTTTTTCTCTCACCCTTTCATCCTAAACTAGGAGTTCTGAGATTAAATTTAACTTTAGAAACTTACTTACAGATTGGACAGGTGCACTGGGAAAATACACTTCAATCTGGTCTAATTCAATTACACTTGTACTATTGCAAAGGCATTTGTTTCATATTATCATATTATCCACGTGATCTATGTGAATTTTTATGCCGAGTGATAGATGTAGATATTGAATGGAAGACAAAATGTACTTGTGGATACAGGACATTTTATTACAATCATGTGCTGCCATGGACAGTGTTTAAAAGCTTTTTAAGCACCAAAATCAATGTTGAAGGTCATTTGATTAAAAACAACTAACAGATAGCAGAAACATAAACAGATTTGTTTCAAAAGTTTGCACTTCCAAGGCCCTAAAACCCTGCTATCAGGTAAACCAAATAGCCAGTTTTCAGCTGAAATACTCACTCATGGCTTTAGGTTTTTTTTCGAGCTGCTTTACAGGGAACTTCTAACAATCATTCTTCATCAAAAGTGCAATTTTGCAAATGCATACAAAAATGTTTATTGGTTAATAAATCATGAAAGACTTTTGATGTCAAAGTAGCCTACTTTCCAAATAAATGTGAGCTCTGCTAGCTATGTAGTCAGAGTGTGTCTGCAAGTACTGTATTAGTTTGGTTGAATATTTATAGGTCTCTATAACTATAAGGCTTCTATAAAGTTAACTATACTGTTTGGATCTTTAAAATAAGCTATATTTACAATAAACTAATAGATAATCATTTACTTAATTAAATGTCTTGATGAGCCCTTATCCCTTATCTCCTGTTTCTGCTGTTGGTGTAAAAAACTAAACGCTTGATAAACTGATTTTAATGCTACAGCTACAGTCAGCTTTTAATATTGTTTCAAACGTGTTTCATTCTTATTACAGTGTGTTTGAGAACACAAGGACAGCATCACTTCTGTTTTGAACACACACTTATCACACATCTACATAGAAATAAGTATTAAAATCTACACCAGACCTGATCAAGTGAAAGATGAGAATGGCCTTAACTGATAATGTCAATTTTCAGAATTTGCGTGAAAGAAAGAAATTTAGTTACAATTTAGTTAGCATACTGTATGTGATCACGGCTGCAGTAAAATGAAATATTTTCTGAATTTTGGTGCATTTTTCAGTGAAACCAGGTAGAAAAAGAAAACAAAACCACCCTTTGTTCTAAAACACTTTTTGACACACAAAGGGAGTATCTACCTGTGTGGAACATGCAAACTCACAAATGCAAACACAAGTAAGTATGAACATGTTAGGACGAGAGTGTAGAGTACAGGGAGTGGGCAGTTGCCCACCTGTGTCCTGCTCTTTCCTGGAATAAGCCATCAGGAATGTAAAACCACACAGAGCTGCTGTATTTCTCACCTGGACCACTGTACAAGTGCAGAATTAAACAACCTCAACCCTAAAAAAGATCTGGCCCAGTCAACACTACTGTCAGAGACAGAGTCAGGAGCCAAGGGCTCTCACAAACACTCGAGATACCACCAACACTCAGACTCCAGTCCTGGACCTGCCATTCCCATACACATCTGCTAATATTATAACAACCATGAGCCTTTGTTTGCCAATCTGTTTTTTCGTCCTTGTTTTTCTTTTTTTTTGTCTGTTTGTTTTGTTTTTGCATGGCATACAATTGAGAACAACCATGTTTTGGGAAACTATCAAGGGGGTAATTTACATTATAAATAGATAATGCTACTGGGCATTCTTAAAAAATTAACAATAATATTTAATTCACTATTCTTAAGCATTTTTTATATTTAAGGTTTCTGATAGAGTTTTTGAATTGATGAAAGTAAATCATTAATTATATCGCATTTGAATGCTTTACGTGCATTTTGAAATGCGATATACACATGGTTTACTTTAACAACAGAATAATCTTACATTTTTGTGAGCAGTATTTACAGCACTTTTTCACAACTTTTAACATAAAACTATTGCACTAATGCAGTAACATGGAAAACGGAATGGTCATTATTATTATTATTTTCATTATTACTATTATTATCATTATTATTATTTTTTTTATTATTCCATTTTAATTTTCCAGTACAATTGAAATTTACAAAATAATTTTTTTATTACAAAAAAAAGTGTAGAAAAATGTATTTTGATAATTGTATATTAATGGTATAATTATTTATTTAATACATCTAAATGATTTGGCTGACAAATGGATTTGGGAACTCCTTCCCCAGAGCTACACACGCAATATAAATACACAGCATGATGAAAATACATTTTGAGAAACTGCACTCACCACAAAAAATACAAATATATACTTTGAATAAATACATTTTGGAAGGTGTTTCTGTCACTGCAATCAATATTTCTCAGAGCCAAACCTGAAGTAATAATGCCAACTTCTCAAGGAAAGCAGAACATTCTGAATATTGTTATGAAAGAATATCTTTCGCAAGAAGAGAAGCCTGCATCATTACCAGGAAAAATAACTAATTTTGTGTTACATCCCAAATTGGGAAAATCTCTCTCCCTCTTTACTTTTCCTCTCTCCTTCTCATTTTCCAACAATGATCCAACCCAAACAGCAGAACTGGGTTTCTGAGCAGACCTCCGTGTTTCCGAGGGAAAAGAGATGGACCGTGTTCAAAGAATAACAGAGAAGACGATTTCTACCACACACACACACACACACCTCGGTAGTAACAAATTACCTATACAGCAGTTGAAAAGGTCATTTAAAATGTAGCAAGCCAGCAAAAACCATTTTCTTTGAAGATGACAAATGCAGTGACAGTCATAAGCTGTGACACAACTCTGTAGATTTTATATGAATATGTATATTTTTAGGAATAGGAGCCAAATTACACTGTAAAAAACTAATTAGTTTCCCATGTTTTGTGACTCAAGGGTGTTTTCCATATGCTTTCGTGTTGCATTATTTGACCTTGATCTCTGCTATGACTACTACAAGGTTAAATATTTAACTCAAATAAAGTGCAAAGCAGTTCAATAAAGTGTGCTATTTTGCCATTTTAATATTTTTAAAATATATATTGCTTAATATTTAACTCTGCAGTTAAATATGAGTGCTCTTCATTGATATTTTGAAATAGTATATTGTATAAAAATGACTACAAAAAAGTCCCTTTGTTAAATTTTCAGCATCCAAAGATGTTGGAGCAGAGTATTGGATTGCATAATACAATTCAAATCTATAGATAAATGGAAAATACCTATAAGTCACTGGGGATTAATGAAAACATTCTTTACGTGGTGAATTACTTTAGATAAATGTCGGCATAATTATAATTACCTTATAATTATAATATAATATTATAAGTATTTTCACAGAGTCTGTTCGCAAATTTTGTTCACTTTGGTGATCTTTTTCGCATTACATAGCAAGGGTGACCGTTTAAAAAACGGAAAGAAGTAACTGTGTGTTTTTCTCCAAAAATGTGCATAGCTGTAACTTAAATATTTCATACTGTAGACATTATTAATCATTTCTACTCTTATAGAGTTATTATGGTTAAATTAGGACCCCAGTGTGGCTCCATGAGTAAATTGTGTTTCAGGTCCTGGTCTTATGTTGCACAAGTACATTGGTGAAGTCCAAGATTTTTATTGTATGCCAAAAAATCATTAGAATATTAAGAGAAGATCATGTTAAGAGCTTAATTTGGACAACTTTAAAGGGAATTTTCCCAGCATTTAAATTAAAAATAAAAAAATAAACACTATTTTGACTTAATATAATGTATAAATCTAATTTTTTAAACGATGACCCTTATGGATTTATAGTCCAGAATCTCAATTGTTAAATTGCACTAAATTTAGGCCACTTTGCACACCTTTATATCCATTTTAACATCTTTTAAGTTTTGTTTACCTGAACTTGGAAAGACAGAGACCTCTCAGGTGTAATTAAAACATCTTCATTTGTGTTTAAAAGATGTTAGAATGACAAAACGGTGACATTGTGACTACAAAAATGTCCTGAATGCTTGATGAACACTGAAAAACTAAAGCTAATACACCTACCCCAATGAGTGTCCACAATGGGACATCCTGAAAAAACAAGGTGAGTGTGATACGGGAGCAGGACGGAACAGAATGGCCAGAAAGAGAGCAATGTGATGATGATGTGAGCTCTTTCTGCAGATCTTATTGATCAGAAGGGTGTGACTGGACGCCTGAGAGACGGGCCTGAGAAATCCGAGCTGGGCACTATAATTGAATCCCTATGGGGCAAGGCAAAAATACGATGGACAAAGCGTCCACCCTCTGATTGCATCCCACTCTCCTCTCAATCTGTTCAGAGTTACGCTACTGACGATCTTTAAGAGAACGTTGTATGGCCAAACACAAAGAAGCCATTTTTTTCCCTCCAACTTCAAACAAACGGAGATCAGATCAGAGGCACGTGAGATGGAAGCAGCAGGAATCAATTAGCGCAGACGCTTTGATGATGTCATTGACAAGTAATCGGTGAACAGACCAGCTTCCGTTTGAGATCGTAGGAAACATGAGCCTCCACCGCAGCCCTATGCATTTTTAAAAGAAACCCTAGTTTATCACCCTGCCCGTCTCTACAAACTTAGATAAGAGTTCTCAAACAGCTCATTAGCATTAGCCAAAAATTAAATGACAGGATGGTGCTGCTTGTACTGTCCCGAAAAGCACTATAGCGGTAAAATAGCACTAATTCTTTTCAGTCTATTCTGTGTACAATAATTTATACTATGAGTGTTTTTTAATTAAACTTAAACTTAATTAAACTTTTACTATTTACTTATAAAAAATGAGTAAACCCCATTACCTTGGAATTATTAAGAAAATCAACTATGTGCAGATTTATGAAAATGCATTTAAGTTAATTTAACAGTTCCAAGCTTTAATGTGTTTACTCACTTTTTTGAGCAAAGTCAACTTGTTGCTTACAAGGTTTACTCGCTTTTTTAAAGTAAAGTAACTAATCACTTTCTACAGTGTTTAGATAGTTGCAACGTGTCACCAGTCTTGTTAACAAAAGCTTTGAGAATCAGTTCAACTGAATCATCACAAAGAACTGGTTCAAATAAAGCAACAAGCCACAAAAAGCGATGAGATTCGATGTATACAGCAAAACGTATGGCTTGTATATATCAAATATTACTTTATTTTAAATCAGCTTACATTTTATCTTCAGACCTAAATCCGGTTGATAAATGTTTACATGAAGCCTTTTAGTCTAACTGAGCCATCAGTCTGATTATTCATTCATTTTTTGTCGGCTTAGTCTCTTTATGAATCTGGGGTCGCCACAGTGGAATGAACCACCAACTTATCCAGCATTTGTTTTACGCAGCGGATGCCCTTCCAGCCGCAACCCATCACTGGGAAACATCCACACATTCTCATTCACACACATACACTACAGACAATTTAGCTATGTCTTTGGACTTGTGGGGAAACCGGAGCACCCAGAAAAAAACCCACGCGAACACGGGCAGAAAATCCAAACTCCACACAGAAATGCCAAGGCTGAGGCTCGAACCAGCGACCTTGTTGCTGTGAGGCGACAGCACTACGTACTGCGCCACCGTGTCGCCATCAGTCTGATTAATGACAGATAATTTAGTCTCATGTAAACTAAGCCACTATGATTTAATATAAAAAATACCTTATTTATTTTTTATTTTACATGGTAGAAATGGGCTTTGATTATTATGACACAGGTGAAAAATATGAGATTGCAAAAGCTAACTGATTTATAAATAAGTGGTCATAAAATAACTACTAAAATACATAAATAAAAATATTCAGAAGTTTAGTGTACTAACATAAGCAATATTCCACACAAACAATTCATTAGCAAAGTAATAAAGTTGAGAATCATAACTATGTTAAGCAGCTTGTGGTTTCCAAGTGATGTGGTACAGAATGTGACGTCACACTTTCATTTAATAAGAATTCAGATTCAAATCTATTCATCTTAAATAATCTTCTGGAGAATCAGACAACAATTCTTATTTCCTATTCGAAACCACCAAATAACGAGTATGGCTCAACTTCAGCCGCACTGCACAAAGAGAGAGCAAGACGAGAAGCTTTGGTCTGCTCCTCAATTGATTTCCTCCAGTGAACATCAGCACTAAGCGTGGCTCCATAAGCACCCCCCCTCCATGTGCTCTGTCTTGGAGTAAACTGTCAAACTGGCGCCACGCAGCTCCACAACATGTTCGGCGGCACATGAATATGGAGATCTGCTTGCTAAGCGCATCATGCACACGCATAGGAAAGTGTATGAAAAACAGACGCACGCGTATACAGATTAATGGATAGTCACCAATCTCACGTAAACACGCGTAATAACACAAACAGGGGTGCAGAATGAAGCGTACACCCACATCGAGCGTGAGTCAGAGTCGGCATCTCCATACACACATTCGCTTCAGACTTGGAAACATGCTTAATAGTTTTGGAAACGCAAAACTATTAAAACACCAATTCCTGTGGTGAGGCCTCAGACTGCAGGCCCTTTCATAATGGAGTCATTTAGTCCGATTCTTCCCTGTGTTATCTGCCCCCGAGCGAACATTCTTACACACATTGACGTGCTGAAGATTTACAGCGTCTGAGAGAAAAACACCACGCCTCAGTGTGGCTCCGGCGCAGGGGCCTGCACACTGGCACTGAATCAGACGCATACACATACTGTTGCATTTTTCATCACATAAATATGTAGAATACAGACAAACAAGTTCTTCCCCCATGCCTATCGTGTAAACCCAGTACTATTCAAATCACAGACTGCTTCAGAGTTAAAGCCATTTGAAACTTAGGTCCCACTTTATATTAAGTGTCCTTAACTACTATGTACTTGCATTAAAAAATAAATACAATGTACTTACTGTGTTTATAATGTATTTAAGAACATTTGTGGTGCTCTTGAGGTGGGATTTGGGTAAGGTTAGGAACTGGTTTGGTGGTATGGGTAGGTTTAAGAATAGTTTAAGGTGTAAGGGATGGTCAACAGTGTATTTACAAATGTAATTACAAAAATTAATTACAGACGTAATTACAGACAGTTATTTAATCAACCATAAGTACAATGTAAAAACATGTATTTACACAATATGTACATTGTAATAAATTATTAATTTCGGTGTAAGTACATATTAGTTAAGGCCACTTAATATAAAGTGGGACCGAAACTTGTATTGTGGATGCAAGGTTTACTTACATGAATTTAAAGTACTGTACATAAAGTACTGTACATACATTTTAAACATGGCAGACTATTTTTTGGGGGGAAAGGTTACTAGACAAATGGCTTCAAAAGCATTCTGCAGATATTTATATTAAATATATAGATATAGATATTAAAATATATAATACATTGTTAAATATAGAGTTCCAAATGTAAAATGATTGTAAGGTTCACTTAAAACTTAAAAGGATAGTTAAACTAAACATGTAAATTTACTCACAATTTACTCACACTCACAGTAGTTTTAAAGCTTTCTGTCTTCTGTTGAACACAAAAGAAGACATTTTGAAGAAAGCTGACTTCTACTGTATATTAAAAATAAATACTATGGAAGTCAATGGTTAAAAGTTTCCAGCTTTCTTCAGAATATCTTCTTTTGTGTTCTACAAAAGAAAGAAACTCAAACAGGCTTAGAACAAGTGAAAGGTGAATAAATTATGATAGAAACTATAGTTTTGAATAAACTGTCCATTTAAGCAAGAAATGAAGCTTGTAGCGGTACTTCTACTAAGAAGACCTAATGTCACGTCACTCATCACAATCAGTTCCAACCAATAGCCACGAGACACAAGGAATACCTAATGGCACGTCACTCATCACAATCAGTTCCAACCCATAGCCACGAGACACAAGGAATATATAAGCTGTCCGTTCATTTCATTCATTTGGTTACAGGCACCAATGCAGACGTTCACCCACCATCCTCCCTACCACCACCAGGTTGGCCCTGTTCAGGGGGAGGGCTCTGCCCCTGCCTTCGTCCTCGGCAGACGTATAGCTGGATCTAAAAACTTCCAAACCATGCTACGGACGGGGCCTCCGCCAAAGAAATCCTATGTTTCGTGATATTCTTGTCAAATAATACTCATCAATAAATGTAATTCAGTATCATAATTATCTCCCTGGGCTTTCTGGTAGAACAATGTTTCACACCCAACTGTATTCATGTTTCAAGATAATAATATACATAGTTTTTTATAATATTTTTTTATATATTTTTTATATTATTAAAATTATTTACAATTCATAAAAATGTAAAGTTATATAGTGAAAAATTGGACCTCAAATTTGATTAAAAAGTTAATCTACACTGAGAGATATTATCTGGTAACACTGCAGTGTTGACTGTGGAAAGGGAGGTATTTGAAAACATAATTTAGTACATGTACTGTATGTAAGCGTTAGTAAAGCCCAATCTTTCTACAATCTTTTTACAATGTTCTTACTACATTCTGCAAAGATGACAGCAATTGCTGTTCTGTAGCAAAACCTGTTCAAGATATGAAACATTAGAAATGGCAACTAAGAGCAACCATGACCCACCAGTAAATGGTAAGATTTTTTTACTAATAAAATGATTGTGCCAAAAGAGCTAACAGCTCAGGCTGTGTTCACACTTCTTTAGTGTCAGAAAATAATATGTTTACTTTGAACATTGGACATTCGCTTGGCATTCTTTCTGTCTTTAAGTGAACCCAAAGACCCAAAAAATACAGTGTTTTAGATGTACATTTTGCAACTTGCAAAATATCCAAAACAATACTGTGCTTGTTGTATGTTTAAGCATGTGATGGTATTTTTAACAGCCAAAACCTTGTAAAGTGCTTATAAATGTGTAGAGGATTATATGATGTTCACACAAATGAAGATCTGCTGCACAGAGATGCACTTCTGATGTCTGTATTGCACAGTAATGAGCAACAATGTGACTCTTCCAAGAAAAACAGGGTATTCTTGAGCATTCTTTCCATTTTATCTTGTGACATGTCCAGTTTTTTGGTTTGCTTTTTGGTCTGTGATGCATTTATATTTAAATCTAACTCCACCAAATTTTTGAAGACATGTATTTTCATTGGTAGCTTGTTTGGAATCAAATGGCAGCGTTCACAGATACCTCTTTTCCACCAGCACGTTCAGAGCCAGTGATATTGAGAGTTCGGAGCTGGTTCCTCTAGCAAGCCTTCTAAGATTTGCTTTGCTATTCCACCAAGCTTTCAAGGGCTTAAGATGCTGATGATCGTTAAACATGTCCTCACCGTCTTGTAAAAGGGGTGCATAACCTGTCCCTGCAGCGCACTATAATTTGTATAGAAGGACAATACAAGGGAGAATAATGTGTTTGCACAGCATGCCTTAATTTGAATAGTCAGAGAATAGAGCGATAATGTGTTCAGCATTATGTTCCACTGCTAGTTCAAATATGATGCTCAAAACATTCATTCATTCATTTTCTTTTGAAAAAGCTTAGTCCCTTTATTAATCAGGGGTCGCCACAGCGTAATGAACCGCCAACTAATCCAGCACCCATACACATAAGAAACACCCATACACTCTTGCATTCACACACATACAGTACACTACGGCCAATTTAGCTTATTCAATTCACCTGTAGCACATCTTTGGACTGTGGGGGAAACCCAAGCGAACACGGGGAGAACATGCAAACTCCACACAGAAATGCCAACTGACCCAGCTGGGACTCGAGCCAGTGATCTTCTTGCTGTGAGGCGATTGTGCTACTCACTGCGCCACCGTGACGCCCTGGCGCTCAAAACTGTTTCTGTTATTCTCTTTGGTCACGAAAACCTTGCCCTCAGCCCCTGGCACAAATGGTTATTATTTCTCGCCCAGAAAGGTTTTTGGTGCTAATTAAGAACCACTTCTCCTGTTGGAAAAAGAAAATACCAAGTTCATTTTAATCAAACTTTAACTATGAACATAATGTCAGTGAGCTTTTCTTATGTTTTACATATGTGCAGTAAGATGACTTTAGCACTTTCCAACATTTTAAAGTGCAAACTGCTTAAAAGTGATGATGTGTTGTCGATGCAACAGCCTAGTGGTTAGTGCGCCAACATATGGTTCAGTAGCATGTCAGGGCATCCCAAATTCGAATTCAGGACATTTCCCAATCTTACACCCCTTTCTCTCTCCCACTTTGTTTTCTGTCTCATTACTTTCCTATCTAAAAAAGGCCAAAAATAAATCTTAAAAAACTGATAATGTGGACAGATATTTTCAAATGAAAACCCTTTTTTTAACTCTAGATTAATGTATACATGATTTATTTTTTATTTCTTAAAATATTTTTACGCCATCCGTCACCCTACGCTCTCAGAAAGAAAGTTGCAGAGCTGTCAATGTCTTGCAGAGACTTTTTAGAGACTAATATGCACAGTTTAGTACTAATATATATCTTTAGGGAAACAATATGAACTCTTGATGTACAAATATTCTATAAAAGGTGCCACCGCAGTGACTGCTATCGTAACTCCTGTATTTCTGAGGTTATATGCAGTCCAGAGTTACCACCTAGCGCACTGTGGAGGGTCTCAGGCAAAAGCTGGCGGCTGTTAGGATCCCTCTGCCAATCAGTTTACAACTCTCTCGCTGCTCTCCCTTCCGAAGTGGAATGACAAACCAAAGCCTCTTGGCATGGCCCGAGCAGACGGACCCAATTTCTGCTTTGCATAAAAAAAAAAAAAAGTCAAAACCACACACGAGCGCTACGAATGAACAGAGGAAAGAAGGAGGAGAGGAGGAAATAGAGCCAAGCATCAGATCTCCTTAAAGCCTTACAGCTGAAGCCTCCATCTCAGAGGAGATCACATTTCAACAAGATTGAGTTTAAGTGGTGGAGACAGAAGCTGCATGAAAGGGAGGGAGGAAGAGAGTTGCTTTCTCTAGTAATAGTAGAGGAGGCAAAAAAAATGGCACAATATAGTTTACACAGAGCCAAAAGCTAAAGTCTAAAGCGTGGTGTTGAGCGCATGATCCATTTGCATCAAATAAAGAGGCTAATATTAAAAATCCTGCACTGGATTCCCTCTACCTCCCTTTCCAACGCTATCTGTGCCTCACATTTTATCTTGTCATACGGTCTATAAAGTACTTATTCGTGCTGATTTTAGTCTGGCTGCACAGGGACCGTTGCTCTTGGCTGGGACAGGGTTAAAGTCTCCTCCCTGGGGTTGTGCCTGCTACCGCTAAAATTAAACCTCCCCCACAGCTGGTTCCCATTAGCCTGCAGTGACACTAGGAGCCTGTACTTAAGCTGTGCTGCGGGGGCTCCACCGCCCCGCTCAGATAATACTACTGTCCCCTGCCACAGGCCAAGTATAAACTGGCCCGGCACAGCTTCTGCTGGCAACCACTGCGTTTTCAGACCAGGAGAAAAGAGGAGGAGAGAAAGGTGAGAGTTATGGAGGCAGAGCATTATGGAAAAGAGCCTGTCTCTGGTGAACGGAGGGGAAAACGTTGAGGCTGTCATCCCATTTGAGTTCATCATAGGAAGAAAGACATTTATTTAATCATGTAAGAGGCACGAGGAGCAAAATTATGTAAAAAACAATATATATACATGTATTTAGAATTATATTAGTTATTTAAGTATCATATTTTAGCTGCTATCGCTTTAACGCCAACCTGATTTTACAGAGAAGGACATTCTATATTACAAGATTAACATCTATGTTGATTCTGGAACAACACTCCAATCAGCCAATCAGAATTAAGCAACACATTTACTGTAAGTTTAGGCTTACGGTTAGGTTTATGCACTTTTACATGAGTGTTATCCAACTATTATTCCCCTCTGATTTTGATCATTTAGAGTTATGGTTGAGTTTAGGGGTAGGGAGTGGGTATGGATTACATTTTTGAACAATAATGATGTTCCAGGATCAACACAGATGTTGATCCATGATGGTGCTTGTTTTAATTAATGCTTTGAATGTTTTGAATTTGTTTGTTTTAATTAAAATTTTAAAAAGTTTTAATATTATTCTTATTATTGAAGTAAAATTCATTTATAAAAAGTGCACACATTTCTATTGAAATCCCCTGATTTTAAATAAATCTTAATACATATTTCATTTTTTTAACATCTACGTTATTTCAAGTACTGTAGCTAATAAAAATATTTGTATTTTTTTATTATAATAACTCTATTAACCATAATAACCCTGGAAAGGTTGAGAGGATACTTAACTGTATTCATTTCTAAATCTGTTTAATATTTAGATGAGTTTATCACAATCAAATGCTTAAAAGTTCATCTTTATTTGTTATGTAAATTATAAATAGCGGTTAAATATAGACCCACAGGCAAACAGAGATAGAGATAGAAAGAAAGTGGTTTAATTATCAAAAAAATATTCATCAGCTTTTTTGGTATCAGCAAGAATCTTTTGCTTGCTCCTAGAAAAATAAACATGTGGTCCTCTAAAATAATACTCTCAGTTAATAATGTAGAATGAACAACTTGATCCCAAACAGAGTTCAAACACTTGCCTCCTGGCACATTTCAAAGTTAATCTAATGATTTCTTTTCTTTTTATCAGGCATATCATCAAACGGCTGCGAGTAAAGCCGTATAATTAAGGTGATCTTGCCTCGCTGTGTTTCGCGTCTTCTTCACAACTCTGCTTTTATCTCTGAATTACTTTTACAGTTTGGGAGTCTGGCAGCGAAACACAGTGCGGTATCATGAGCAATGAATGAGACGTTGCTGACTGATTTACGGTGTGAGAAATAAACCAATCTGCAGTCTTGTAAGGACACTTCAGCCAATAAGCAGACAGCGCTCGCACATTCCTGATGACAGGCAGCACATACAGCGCATGGTTTTGTATGCTTGGACCAACTGTAAGTCTGAACGCTTTCCGGTTCGGGTAAAATTTTAGCCGTAGTCTATTAAAACCATAGCTCTTAAAGAGGGATCTGTTTGTGGAAAAGGTTAACAATCAGTTTAATTAGGAGCAGAGGCTGGGGCGCACGCATGAACTCTCCCGCTCTGACACTCACCGCTCTATAGGGAATTCACCATGTCAGACGTTCACCGCGTGTGTGTGTGTGTGTAGATGAGGGGAAAAAAGAGAGAGAATATAAAGGATGAAAGGAAAACAGAGGGCATGTGAGTGAGGAGGAGGAACAAAGTGAGAAAGGAAGGGAGGACAGACCTTATCGGCAAAGTTTGTCCATTCAGGATTTCCTTCCAAACAAAAGAGAAAGGAAACTCCAACTCTCAAATGTGTTACATGGATATAAATCTGTCAGGAGCACTTGTTCGGGTCATTGTTCTTTCAAGATTTTTTTGAACAAGTTCTAAAACTGTGGATACCTCTCTAATTTTATATTAAGATTAGGGTGAATAAGATACGTGAGATAAATTGCACTATTTTGGCACCAACCACTATGGGTGACAATTTATCACCTTAAAGTACTCCTACTGTACCTGTCCAGTGCTTTTAAAATGACTTTTACTGATGAAACCAAATTAAGGCAAATTGATTCAGACAGATGTTGACAGACTGCGTATCTCACATTACTTGCCCCTTAGGTTTAGGTTGCAAACAAACAAACAAACAAACAAACAAACAAACAAACAAACAAACAAACAAACAAATAAATACATTTTAAAAGTTAATAAATTAAAATAAAATAAAATAAAATAAAATAAAATAAAATAA
>CAIGQQ010033930.1:3018342-3053551 GCA_903798035.1 Danio albolineatus | reverse complement strand
TCCATCCATCCATCCATCCATCCATCCATCCATCCATCCATCCATTTGCAGTGCTCAGCATATATAAGTACACCCCTCACAAATCTATCTTTTTAATAAATACTTTTAATAGGAAGCTATACAATAATATATTTGTGCATATACATTAGATTAGTCAGTACTGAAGCCAAATCTGGAGCTTATCTAACTAAATAACTTACGATAACAGTCAAAAAACAAGTACACCCAAATTTATATGTTATAGAAAAATATTATATGCAAATTTAAAAAAGAGGAAAAATCAAGAGAAGCAAAAAATTAAAAAATTTAGTTTGTAATTTAATTGTATTATCTTTTATTCATTCATTCATTTTCTTGTTGGCTTAGTCCCTTTATTAATCCGGGGTCGCCACACCGGAATGATCCGCCAACTTATCCAGCATTTGTTTTACGCAGCGGATGCCCTTCCAGCCGCAACCAATCTCTGGGAAATGTATTATCTTTCAATTTCTAAATATGTTTGGTGACTAAAATATTATTTTAATAAATAAATCTGTTTAATAAATCTGTTTTGTTTAAATGCACCAAAATACATTGCCCATATTCACTGAGAAATTGATAAAAATATTCATTTTCAAAATGGGGTGTACTCAATTTTGATGAGCACTGTATCTATCTATCTATCTATCTATCTATCTATCTATCTATCTATCTATCTATCTATCTATCTATCTATCTATCTATCTATCTATCTATCTATCTATCTATCTATCTATCTATCTATCTATAAATGCATGTGAAGTTTAATAACTTGCCAAACTTAATAAATGGAGTTGATCCACCCTTTGCAGCTAATACAGCAGGAATGTCCAAACTTGGTCCTGGAGGGCTGGTGCCCTGCAAATTTAAGCTCCAACTTCACTTAACACACCTGCAAGGATGTTTCTAGAAAGCCAAGTAAGAGCTAGCTAGCCCAGGTGTGACCGAATTTGGACACCCCTGTAATACAGCTTTAACTTTGCTAGAAAGGCCTTTCACAAAGTTTTGAGGTGTCTTTATGGGAATTTTTCAGACACTGATGTTGGACAAGGTCTGACTCACAGTCACAGTCTCCACTCTAATTTATCCTAAAGATGTTTTGTCGGGTTGAGGTCAGTACTGTTTGCAGGCCTGTCAAGTTCCTTCACCCCATGTCATTGCTCATCCATGTCTTTATAGGCCTTGCTTTGTGCACTCATATTGGAACAGGTTGTTCTTAAACTGTTCCCACAAAGTCAGAAGCATGAAATTGTCTAAAATTTACTAGAATTGCTATGCTGAGATTTCCTTACACTGGAAATACAGGGTCAAGCCCAAACACTCTGATTGTGTGATTGTGCGTCTTACCGCTTCATGGCTTAGATGCTGTTGGTCCCAATTGCTTAAAAAGAGCAAAAAGCTCTTTGTTATAAAACGAACACTAACAGTTGGCCATGGAATGTTTAGTTATGATTCTTTAATAAAAGGTTTGTAGAAGCAGTCTACATTAGGCATGGGCCGGTATAAGATTCTGACGGTATGATAACCTTGGATAAAAGTATCACGGTTTCACGGTATTGTGTTTACTGCTCTAAAATACACTCTTTTTAAAAATTTGGCTAAAAAAGAATATCTATCTATCTATCTATCTATCTATCTATCTATCTATCTATCTATCTATCTATCTATCTATCTATCTATCTATCTATCTATCTATCTATCTATCTATCTACTAGGGTTTTATTGATTCACAGTGAGCTGGTTGAAAATTGATTCAAATACGCAACGATTCAAACTGGTGTACAGATTGCGATACATTGGCTGTTTCTCAATATGCGTTCTTCAGCGGTCTTGTGTCCTCGTGTTCTCGTGTAACGTCATCATCATCCGCCGAAGTTCAGTTCCAATACTCAAGACTGCAAGAACGGAGGACACGTGAAAGTTCCCGGATGTGTTCTTGATATCAAGGACGCACCAATGCAGACTTGAGCACCGAACTCGCTCTAGAAGTCCCAGAATTCATTGCAACTGGAGGTGGGAAGCGCAGCATTTTATATAGATTTATTATTAAAGTTTAGAGATGACACTTATTTACCTCAGGAGTTTCCCTAAATGAGACGGTGAAAGTAAACATTAGCATAAAAATCTTAATAAAGGCATAAAACACATTAAGGGTGCTTATTTGTTGATATTCGTATTAAAATCTGTTTTATTTGTGATGTGCAGCGTATATTTCTGAAGTCTTTATGCATAACATATATTGTGAAACGGGGGAAACAATAAATCGGTGTATAAATGCTGTAATGTTTAAAAAAATTTCGGTTAAAGACGGGCGAGGGTCATTTGACCATCAGGAAGAACGCAGCATCTCATTCCTCACAGGACGCGTTCTCTGTTCTCGCGGTCTCCCGAGTTCGTTCTTCCGATGTGACCTGGCAAGACAGATCTCCACAAGAACACGAGTCCGTTCTCTGCGTTCTTGGTATTGAGAAACAGCCATGTTTTGAACAGGAGAAGGCGCTGTGTTTTCAGGTGCAAACTCGCTTAACCTGCACAACAGCATTTAAGAAAAAAACAAAAGGGCTCTTCACCTTAAATTTGTTACAAATAATTTTGTTAAAAAATCGTGACAAAATCATTAGTATCGTAGAATCATTAGTGGTAGAGATTAGTATTGTGAATCGTATTGAATCATGAGTCAGGTGAATCGTTACATCCCTACTATCTATCTATCTGTCTGTCTGTCTGTCTGTCTGTCTGTCTGTCTGTCTATCTATCTATGTCTGTCTGTCTGTCTGTCTGTCTGTCTGTCTGTCTATCTATCTATCTATCTATCTATCTGTCTATCTGTCTATCTATCTATGTCTGTCTGTCTGTCTATCTATTGCAATCTGTAAATGGTCCCCTATTGATTCTTCTAACTAACCTGTTATGGGTCATTATAATATTGGGTTATAATATTTAACTTCGTCTTTCTAATTATAAATCGCTTGACACTGTTTGTTATACACACTAAAGCATTGTGGATGGGCTAACATGTAGCTTTGATGCATTCAAAATTTTGAAATTTTAATTCGAAAAGTTGACTAAACGCAACTGAAAGACATGCAAAAGGTGTTGCAAAAAAGATTTGAATTTTTGATTCTTTGATTATTTTTGATAATAATTGATTATGATAATGACTAGCCTATTAAATATAAGCTACCAAATACTGTTTTTGTATCTGATGATTTTGACTCAGCTCACTGAATTAAAAAAAAAAAAAAGCTCCCAACCTTTAAACATGTTTAAGATTAATTCAGAATAATTTGTTGATACACGTGCGTGTTAGCCAGTTTGGCCCTATCCAAGAATCAGTGTCGTCTATCAGTGGGAGTGCATGTGCTGTATTTACTCTCACTAGTTATTAAGCTGATCTCAGAAGGCGACGTCAGTGACTGAGAATCGCCAGCAGTTTGAGCGCCTGAGATGATTAACGCTGTTACCGAATCTCCGCGGCTCTCCCGGTTCTCACGCGTAAACGGCGCTAGACGCGGGTGACAGTTGTCGCGACTGGACTCATGCCCCGAGGAAACCGAAGGGGGTGCCGCAAGGTCAGACGGCGAGACCTCCCGTGTTTGGCATCGGTGTCCGTCAGTCAGTCTGGCCGACTCGCTCATTGAGACAAAGCAAAATAAGCACAGTTGAATCGCGCTCAGATTTCAGACTGGAGTATTTTTCCCGCCTGAAACATGAGCGTTCTTCAATGTTGTTATTTGCGAAGAGGCGTGATATGAAGTCTCGGTTTATTTCAGAGCGGACACAAATTACTTCACGTCACGTTTGCTGTCTAAAGAGGCCAGCTGATTATGTCATCTGACATTTACAGAAAACTAACCCCATCGGCAAGCATAAGCTGCTTTTTTCATAGGGAGCTGTGAATTCCGCGGTTCACGCGTAGGTCTTTATTTACCTGTATATTTGGAAAATAAAATAAAACGTGTCTGTGTCTGACTCAGTGAGGTCGAGTCGATGGGATGTTTCGAATCTGTCCACCAGAGGGCGACCTTGATCGTCTTTTTGCTTCTTTTTTTAGAGAATTGTGTTATGTGAGTTCATTTTTCATCGTGACGAAAAGTATATATATATACATATATATACTGTATATATATGTATATATATATATATGAATGCTTAAATTATATAAAAAATGCTTCATTTATATGCTGTGAATACATTTTGTAAAGCATTTATTTTTGTAATACAAAATGCGTTTTTAAATGAAATTATTTGTTTATTCAGGTACCCACACATTTTTTATTTAGTTATTATGCTATTCTTCCGTATGTGTGCTTGTATATTTTTATTTACATTTCTTTTTTTAATTTGCAATTTTTTTACTCTCAACTTAAAACTAAAGGAATTAAATTAAATTGAATTACTGCAAGTATAATTGATTATTTCTTATAAAAACTTTGTTGACAAGTAACATGCAGAGCTTATTTATGTATTGTATGCAATTAATTAAAATTGTATGAAGTATTTATTAACAATTTTATTTATTGTTTGTTTAACAGTATTTTCGGGGTTAGTTTTTTTCTTCGTATAATTCTTTCACATAAGAAAAAAAATGCTGTTTCTTTTGAGTGAATTTTAAACTACATAGTAATTTCTCAGTTTTTTAAAATACTAAATTTTTAGCTGAGCTATTTCTCAGCTGTTATGAACACATAAAACATATTTTTAAACATGGCAAACTGCCTGGACAAGTATTGAAAGTTCATGTTTAGCAATAAATAAACAAACAACCAATTTTAAATTCCTTACGAACATATTAAACCCATTAGAAGCTCTTCACCAACATGTTAAACAGTTTCAAAACATGAACTAATATTGTTCTGGCCTATTATACAATCACTTCATTTCGTTCTAGTGATCTATATGCTTATTTCATGGACAGACATGGAGGATTATGCTGTTTGAATCCTGATTACCAAGTAGTGTCGGTGAGAGGAAAAGGTAAATTGCACTGACCCAAACAGACAGCATCATTCCAACAGTGAGTAAATGATGCGGTTTCCATGGAAACAGCGACACTGAGGTCTTGACCTTTGTGACATAAATTTAATCAGCATTTTTTGTTGACCTTCTCATTACTCACCATCACTACACACACACATAGAGAGAGAGAGAGAGAGAGAGAGAGATCACTTCCTTTATCTCCAACACTCAATCCCTTTCTTTAGCACAGTGTCTGTTATTATCCTGGAGGGCGTCAGCTTAATGCCTAATGTGTTTGGGACAAATAGAACATTAATTTTGAATTCAAACACTGTAGTATTGCACAGTCTGAATATTTTTATGCAGTGTGAAAACAAATTCACACTATAATATTTGTGACAAAATACATGAAACTAGCAGTGATGAAAGCATTGGGTATTGCATGCAGAAGAAATCTGCACCAGGCCGTATCCTAGCAACAGGCAGATGATGTTGCTGCACTATAAATAACTTAGTGTGTGTGTGTGTGTGTGTGTGTTTGTGGAAAATAGCTGATAGGGACAAGGTCCTGAGATTGAATTTTAGGGCATACCAAGACACTACTGACTCATCATTGCGAGGTTACAAGGCTGAAATGTTTAAGCGTCACTGTTATAGCGATAATCAGATACTGCAGGATAATGTGATGTTAGAATGGGGAGAAAAAGATCAGATAAATGTTCCTTAGTTACTTACATGTTCATGTTATCAAATGAATGAATGAATGAATTAGTGGCAGCTATTGACAGAAGACTGCAGCACATATTGTTGAATGTTTGGTTGAAACCTTTTAAGTAGTAAAGCAATTAGACTAAATTCTTTACTGGGACAATTTAGCAGTTCTACAGCAGTCCTGTTGGTGGTGCCCATAAGCCTGGCACAATCTAAAGCTATGGATTACCCATACAACATATATGGGTCAAAAAGAAAAAGAACAGAAAAAATATTTTCTATATAGAGAAAGCGTATTATCTGCAAACGGCATTAACTGGAAAGAAACAACATTGTTTCAATTTCAAATAACTCTTGTACAAAGTAAAATAATGTTCTATCGTCATTCAGCATAACCTTAAATATTTGTAACATGAAACCTAATTCTGTAAGCTTGTTCAAATAAAAGAATAAGTGATCATAAATTGTAAGCATTGTAAGCTTTTAGAATACTCTTGCAGAAAGTAAAATCTGGTGCTTTGCAATGTGCAAAATATAAATGTTGTTGTTTTTTTTCCGAACGATTGTTTTTCTAAATCTCTAAATGTAAGCCTAAATCTAAATATAAGCCATTTTAGTAGAAAGAAATAGAATAGTGAATGAACCTTAAGGTTTTATTTTAGTTAAGTAATAATTATTTCAAATTATTTCAAATAATACTTTGCACACATTCACTGTACTTGTTAGGGCTAATATGGCTAAAGTCATATCACCCTGCAGCCCAAGACTGGTTTGTACCTGGTCAGTACCTGTATGGGGGACCACATGGGAAAACTAGGTTGCTGTTTGAAGTGGGGTTAGTGAGGTCAGCAGAGGGTGCTCATCCTGTGGGCTGTGTGAGTCCTAATGCCCTAGTATATTGATAGGGACACTATAGGGTCAGTGAGCAAGATTCTCTTTAAGATCTCAAAACTCAGGGCTTCTGGTAGTACCCAGAATAGCAAAGTCAAGTAAAGGAGGTCGAACCCTCTCATTTATGGCTCCTAAACTCTAGAATAGCCTTCCTGATAATGTCCGAGGCTCAGAAATACTCTCGCAGTTCAAAACTAGATTAAAGACCTATCTCTTTAGTAAGGCATACACTCAATACATCACATAGCGGTATGATACATGAATGTGCTCCATTCATCTCGTTTATATACACTATGAACAGCAGCTACGCTAATTATTTTCTTTGTTCTCTATTTCCACCTGGGGATACTCATCCCGAGGCCCCCAGAGACTATGAAGCGCCACGGATGCGATCCAAGACCTACGACGAGACGATTCCAAGGTTCCATAATCCTGGACCTCGCTGTATCCTGAGCAGCTGCTTGGCGGAGTAGCAAGCAAGAGACGGATTCCTGTGACCATCCAAGGACAGACGAGCCTCGAGTTCTCCAGCCTGCGGCAACTAGACTGCAGCTAGAGCTGCGCATTGATGGATTACTCTTCAGTGTTTGGACTCTAAGTAGTGAATATTAAACAACTCTGAACTGGACTGAACTCCAACATTAATAACTGGACTGACACTTTCAATTTACTATAACCTTCTATGTGAAGCTGCTTCAACACAATCCACATTGTAAAAGAGCTATACAAATAAAGGTGAACTGAATTGAATCGAATTCTTCAGGCGAGACATTAAATCGAGGACCTGACTCTCTGTTATTATTAAAAATCCCAAGACACCTCTCTCTCAAAAAAAAAAAAAAAAAAAAAAAAAAAAAAAAGTAGGGGAATTTGTGCCGGAACACGCCAGATAAAGAACCTCTAAAATCTGATACCTCATTTTACCGATCCCCCTCCTCAACGGCTCCTCCCTGTATGCTGTACGCTGTTCACTTTCACTTTCTTCTGTGACTCCCCAGCTAAATTCTAACATGACTATATGACCTCTAAATGGCTACATTTGTATTCGTAAACATGAAGGGCATCAAGTCTTTTTGTTGGTTTCATTTTTATTGAAAACTTAAGCAATGCAGCTGCTTTTGTTCCCAGAGATGAACCAAAATACTGAACTATAGGATAAATGTTGTTGCAACAAAGCTGTTAAAGCACAATACGTTTTGCGTATATGACAATACACAATAAATGTTATGCTAAGCTCAATGCCTGCTACCTCATTGCTCAATAAGGAATTACATTATTTTTAGGTCGATGCATGACTTAATCCTTTGGAAACCAATTTGATTATTGGAAGAAGGGCGTTGATAATAAAACGGTGGAAGACTAGGGAGTGGACGAAAGTAGGGCAGAAACGAGACACATATTGATAGCCCCGCCCCGAAGGTAATCCATGAGACCAGAAGTGAAGAAAAGTCATTTCATAGGTGAAAGTTATGGTGTTTGATTAAAGATTGTGAGGGCAAATTTATTTTTACAAAATATTTTATGACAAGAACTATTATACATATCAAAATAAGAAGAGTAGATGTTTCTTTGATGCTGAGGTTAACCTTTTTAACATTTAAAAGGAGTCATTTATTAAAACCTTTGCTACTATAGTCTTACCTTACTGTTAACTCTCTCTGCATCATATATATATATATATATATATATATATATATATATATATATATATAAGGTAAAGACAATTTGCTTATGTATTGTCAATATGGCATTTATCATGCTGCTAAAAATGTCTGATGATATTTTGCCCTATAAAGTATTTTGACACTGATCAATGTTTTGCTGTGGGTCTTCTGTATATCAGGATTAAAAAATATATATATAAAAAAATAAATAAAAAACTACTTTAAATTAAACAAGACATTCTAGCCTATAAAAAGTTGTATTACTGAGGAAAAAGTCCTAGTCTACGGTGGCTATATATAAAACATTTGGTGGACAAGAGTCGATACCAATTACCTCTGCGGTTTCCCATCATAGTCTGCATTTTATCCTCTTATCGCAACACATACCTCTTCCTCTCACTTTCTCTCTCTCCCTCCCTTCCTCCCTCTCTCGCTCTCTCTCCATATGTACAGCTCTCATTGCAATAATCATCCAATCAGACTTCCACAAAGTGGCACTTCCTCTTTTGAAGCTGAGATACAGTGACGGAGCATCTCTTTCTTCTCTCTCCATAGCCGTCTGGCTGAAGAAGCACAGAGACATAATTATTTCCCATAGGATTCAACAGCACTTCCTCCAAGTACCCTATATAGCATACTATAGCATTGACAACTTTGCTTATTGTAAATATAGTACACATTGTTAAAAGGCTGCAGTACTTCATGTTCAATTTAAGCAGATCACTTTATATTTAACCAGTCTTTCTGTGCGTTTAGTTTAATCGGTCATCATTTACAATAAGGTTCCATTAGTTAATGTTCATTCATGTATTTACTAACTCTTTAGAAAGAAACAATGCTGGTATCATAGTTCCTCATTTACTTATGCATTATTAAAATCAAGGGTTGTGCTTGGTAACATTAATTAATGATAACTAACATCAACAAGATGAATAAATATTGTAATAAATGTATTTGTCATTGTTTGTTTATTTCAGTACATA
The DNA here is from genome assembly GCA_903798035.1 of Danio albolineatus. NCBI lineage: Eukaryota > Metazoa > Chordata > Actinopteri > Cypriniformes > Danionidae > Danio > Danio albolineatus. Next base: position 3,044,325 of record CAIGQQ010033930.1, on the reverse strand, counting down.
CATGAACTAACAGAACCTTACTGAAAACCATTTAATGTAGCTCAAGACAATCTTGTAGGGCTGGGCAATTCAGCCTAAAATCTAAATCTCCATTAACTGAATATTTGAACTCAATTACGATTAATTGATTAATGAACGCTAATTTTATTTATTAATTTTTTTTGCCCTCATAGTTTACTTATAGGTTTTGTACAGTAAATATGCTCACATATTACAGGTCAGAGATTTTTGAAGGGTGCATTACTTGATTTTAAAATAATTGAAGGGAACACACACTATCTACTGTCTATGATAATTTACTGAACATCAACGTTGAACAACTGAAACACATTGCCTAAAAGTAACTTTTTTTCTAATTAAAAAAAAAGGAAAATAAATAACTTGCATTTGCTATAATCTCTTCAAAATAAACTAACTCTTGCATATCCTGGTAATAACATTTTAAACAGTGCATTTCTTGCATCTTCTGTAAACAAATATTTGAACATAATGGAAAATATGCAGTCTCAAGGCATCTCTGGCGCAGCTTCCAATCATTGTCAATGAAGTGCAAAGTAAGGCTCAATAATGGGTCCATCGCCCTACTTGACCAGAGATCAGATGTGGCAGGGTCAGAGTAATAAAAAAACAACAACCTGGAAAAATTATATCGATTATAGGTTTTGAATGTCGATTTCGATTACTTTTTGATTTATCGCCCAGCCCTACAATATCACATCCATTAGTTTCAGCACTGACTGATCTGTATCAGTCACAAAATAAAAATGTTCAAAATAAAAGTTTGGTTATTATTTACTCACCCTCACGTAGTTCCAAATCTGTAAGAGTTTGTACATCTTCATAAAGATGAATTTGCAATAAAATCTGAGATATTGCTGTTCCTCCATTTACAGTCTAATTACCCCAAACTTGCACAAATGATGAATTCGTAAAGAAATAAATCCATATGAAACAATTTGTTAAATTTCAAGTCGGTTGAAAATGAATAAATACATTTAATTTAGACTTTTATTGATGTGTACTTTAAAGGGCCCCTATTTTACCCCTTTTTCAAGATTTAACATAAGTCTTTTGTGTCTCCTGAATATGTCTGTAAAGTCTCAGCTCAAAACACCCATCAGATTATTTATTATACCTTTCAGAATATTGGAACTTTCTGCTCTGAACACAATGTAGCTGTTTTTGTTACCTGTGCCTTTAACACTAGTTCTCCCCTCCCACCATTCCCACGTGCCTGTCACAGTGTGCCTCAATCTCCGCCTCGGCTGCATCAGATAAGCAGCACAGTGACAGACATGAAGGAAGCAGATCCCACGTAACGTTTATGAGAAATGCTACAGTAAGAACTTTTCCAATGATTATTTGATGTATTTGTTGAGGAGTTGAAACGATGAGTCACACACAATGTTGTTACAAAGTTCACGCACATACACAGTGCGCATTTAACTTTGCACTTTTTTTGCACAGCAAATGTGACAGGATACAGGTTAATATCCACCGCTGTATGGACATTCGTTATGTTAATGTACAAAATAAACCTGATTTAACGTCCACAAACTGGGATTGAAGCGTCTTCTTTTATAATTGTACTGACATGCGGCTGTGGTGATAAAGACAGTAAAATCGCTGTAATTCATTACAAACGTTGCACTGTTTTAAACTTGTAGAACTCATTCGAGATCACATTTGATGATGATTGATAATCACAGTGAGCTTAACAGATCTTTTATGCAATAAGCTTAACTTACTGTCTTTATATCACTCCATTAGGACTGTGGCCACACTATACCCACACACAGTTCTGTCCAAACAGCATCCAAAAGATGATTTTCATCAGGTGCCCTTTAACAGAAGACATCTGCTTGATGCAAGAGAACAAATCTCAATGGTTCTCGAGGAAGCTCGTGTATTTTATATGTGAGAAAAATCTATACTAAACCTGTTCATCATATAAAACAATTATGTCACTTCAGAAGATATACATATTTATTTTTTGATCTCTTTATGATTGTTTTGAGCCATGGTAGTTATGCTGAAAAAGATTTTCAAAGGAGGAACAGAAATCTCTCAGATTTGGTTAAAAATAGCTTGTTTTGTTTTCTGACAAAAACCAAATGATACTTTTCATTCTGTGAGGAACTAACCCTTTAAACGCCATTTTGTATGCTTCGCTCATTGTCAAGTGAAAAACATAACCAACACAGCAGGAATGAAAAACAATCAGAAGCGAAAAGGTCCAGGTTGTAGTCATGAAAACTGTGGCTTTTAATGTAAACACTACATTCGATTGGTTTTCCAGCACGAACATCCCACATGAAAGAACAACCATTCACTAAAGAAGAGGGAGAAAAAGCAGCACAAAAGCATTCACTTGGAGAGAAAAAGAAAGATTTAAAAAAGAAAAAGGGAAGGAGAATCCAAATCAATGGTGGTGTAGGTAATTGTTTTTTTTTTTTCTCTTTTTCTTGAATTTCAAACTGAGAAGGCAGAGAGGGAGGAGAGATACATCTTTCCAAATCTACGAGTGATAGGTGAGAGCTGTGCTTTTCTATGCAGACCTGGAAGGTGTTTGAGTACAATTCTCAAAAAACCAAGAGAAAGCGCATGAATCTGTACAGCAGTGCGTAGCCCCGCCCTCTCCAGCACCGGGGGCGGAGCCACACCTCCAAAAAGTGGTTCGTTCAAAAAAATAAAACAAAATAAAACAAATAAAATCAAATAAATCAATACATATACTGTAATTCAGGCTAAGTAAAGACATTGCAATGCAGGGCGAACAGGCAAAAAGAATCGGTACAGTTCATCAACATCAACATGGGTAAGTCAGTAAGAACGGTTCAAGAGTGGATCACAGGAACCCTTGCAAAATTCTTTTTTTTTAAAAAAAGGGGGAGAGAGGGGGGAAAAAAAGTTCTGTAGCTACAAAGCACAAGAAATATACCTTTAATAATATTACAGAATAATCATTGATATTGGTACTGTTATCATCGTCATCATCATCATCATCGTCGTCTTCATCATCGTTTGTTATTGTTGTCATTCTTTTTTTTTTTTTTGTAGTTTTTTCTCAATTTTTTCTACTTGATTCTAGAACTGGAGGATCTACAGCTTTCTACAAAGACTGACAGCCCAGTGACCTTCGTGTCTGCAAGCCTCCACATCATCTCCCTGAGCCCCACATCTACCCGCCCACCCGCAAAACCCCGCCCACACGATGCCATCCGTCTTTTTTTCCCACGTTTTTTTTTTGTTTTTGTTCTTTTTATTTCGAGTTTTCTTTTTTCTTTTTGCACTATGTGAAGCAGTTAGCTGTTTCTTTATACAAAGGCTGAAGAAGGGGTCATGCTATCAGTGACGGGGACTCCATTACCCAGCCAACTAAAACAGGGAAAGAGAAGGAATGGAGAGGGAAGGGGGACAGCGGACGAGAGGTAGAAGAATGGACGAGGTGTAGTAAGTACAAAGGAAGTGTGTGGGACAGATGATCAATAAATAAATTAATAAATTAATCAACAACAATACAAAAGTAAAAGTTCCTTACAAGACAAATGTTAATAAGTTCTCATAACAGTGACCTAGTGTTTCTAGTACTATTCCCAGACACGTCATTCTCAGAAGGTTGGCACTGACATGACACTTGCGATCGCTGGACTGGCGTCGAGCGTCCCGGGGACCTCTTTCTCACCAGAGATCTGACCTACGGAAGTGACGGGGATGGGTCGAGAATTAAGAAGCGATCCTGGGTGTTTTCCATTCTCTACGATATGTTGAATGGTACTACGGTGATTAAAAATCCAGAGACGGGGGCACACGCTACAACTGACTTGAACCGTAGTGCTCGAGACTAGCGTAACCGTGAATTTTAGCTATTGTCGCGTAAGTAAATTCAGTAGCCAGGCAAACATGTACAGGTCATCCCCCCTGACTGATATCCGTGTAATAAATATACATACAATGACACAAAACATAAAAAAATAGTAAAAGAGAGACATTTATCAAAACAAAAAAAATGAGGGTTGTTTAGTTCAAACGAGAAAGACACGGTGGAAAACAGGGGAGAACGAAACGTACGACACGCACAAAAAAAAGGTCCCAACTTTGTTCTAAAACCATAAAGGCTGGGTTTCTATAAGAAATCAGTTCTGTTGGCAGCTCTTTGAAAGACAAACTAAAAACATTTCATATATATATATATAATATATTTATATATTTGTATATGCCTATTTTTAAAATTATCGTTATCATTATTTACCAACTTGCATTTTCAATAATAATCATTTCCAAAGAAGTGGCTGGAGAGGGACGGGACGGGCCTCAGTACAAGCCGCAGCCTCGCAGGTTGTTGGCGATGATGATGTCGGTCACAGCATCGAACACCACCTGGATGTTTCCTGTATCCGTGGCGCAGGTCATGTGACAGTAGATCTCCTTATTAGGCGAGCGGTTCTTGCTTTCAAATTGTGCTTGGATGTAAGCGGCTGCATCGTCGTAGGTGTTTGGACCTGCATGCGGAGGGAGAAAGAGATCAAATGAGTTTGTGGAAAGACATTATGCCCAAATTATGGGGCATGGAAATGGCAGTCTGATCTTCAAATCGCCTTCGTGATCATCCCTCTAGATGCTCATTAGGCCAATATTTCAGATGACCCCCGTGACCTCTGACATTCTGAAATGTCTCTTCTCTTCTGTTGTCTTCTCTGCATTTTTTTAAACTCAGCTTATGAAGCGAGTGTCACATGTAAAAGCGAATGGGTTCTCTGTTATGTGTGTGAACACCACAGTTTTGAAGATTTTGGAGAACATTCATCATCATTTGGTCAATATTATTTAAATGCTTTCTAGAATTAAATATTAACTTACATATTTAATACAATCACATACACTATGTTTACGTGAACACTAATAATCCGATTTTATTACAATTAAGACACTCTAATTAAGAGTCTACCATGTAAATAGCGATTTTGATTAATTTAATCTGATTAAGGTCATAATCGATCTAAACAGAAATGGAATTATGACGTAGAGTATGTTTTAGTGGCATTATTAAAGTGTAGTGCAGACATGTAAACACCTTAATCAAACTATTGCCAGCGTCTATAGGATTTTTGCTGTATTTTGTGACAGAATAGTCTACATACACGACTGTTTGACACTATTCCTACCGAGTCAGTAAAGGACCACAGACACCTGCATCTCGAAATGTGAAGTTTTTTTTTATTCGGCGTGCGGTATCAAATTTCATTGAAACAACACTCTTCAAGCAGTTCATACTCGCATTTAATATCTTGTTTGTCACGAGGGGCATGCATGAAATGTTCCTGAATAAAAGTGAAAGTGCTGAACTGCAGTTAAAAGTCGACAAATTTAAAATGAAACACCCGAAATGACAAGAAACGCCGGAGGAAACGTGGATAGTGCAGTGAAGTAATGATATTAACCGAAATATGTGCTACAACATGTAAAGCATGTGCTAATGAAAGGAACATTTTTAAAAAATCTCATGTAAACACCTTAATCATATTATCGTCTTATTCCGATCAAGGCAAATATTTGATTACTGATGTCCATGTAAACGTAATCCCCGTTCAAATACTTGTTTTAATTTTGGCCAACATATATAGCAAAATGGTAAGAATTTGCATGTAATCAAATATTTAATTAGATTTATTTATATTTAATAAATACTAAATATACAATAAGATAATGACAAAAATATATTTAAAATTTCACATTTAATTGCAATATATTATAATTGTCCAAGAATCTGTCTTAGTTTTAATTTTCCATTTATATCTAATAAATCATATCTACATTATTAAAAAATATTTACATTAAAATTTATATAATTCAGAATTGTATATACAATACTTCTTCAAATATGTGTCTTAATTCTGAACAATACAGCAACATTTTTGAGAAACTGTATATTGTTTAACTGCTTACTCATTATTTTTTTATGATTTGTAGTAATTCAAATATTAAAATGAGATCAAAAATATTTACATATTTGTTTAAATGACATATTGTAATTGTGCAAACACTACAAATCATAAAAAAATAATGAGCAAGCTGTTGAACAATCATTTGTTTTAGCTTTTAACAATATATCAACAATATATTTTCCAAGTAAATTATTAGAGTGCATTATAGTTCAATTACCATAAATTATATAGTTAAATTTTATATCTATATAATTACATACACTGTAATCTTATTTTTTATTTTTTTGAACAGTACAACAAAAATGTAATTTAAACACTAATGTATAATTACACTTAAATATAATAAAAATCTAATAAAACTGTTCATCTTTAAAAGGTTACTTTTCTGTTCTGCAATGAAGTATGTAATATGCAAACCCCTTTTCGCTCATGACTCCAGTGTTCAAAAGCCAAGTGGAAAGCAACAATGAGGGCTGCTGCAGAGCAGGAAGAGCTCTAACACACGCAGTCAATTGTATCTTGTCGAAAAAGAATTTGACAGAGCCGCAGACATCCCTCTGTGCCCAGCTTTCACCCATGACTGCACATGCAAGATCCAGCTACTGCTCTCCATCCTTTACCTCTCGTCTTACACTGACATCAAAATGAAGAATGGCCTGAATCTACCGTTTATGCGAATCCAATCTAATGACAACCTGACCTAATCAATCATGCCACAGCGTTACAAGACTTAACATATGCACTGGCCTGTGCATCATAACAGTCTTACCTGTGTATTCAGGGAAACAGATACTCAGGGGAGATTTCTTGATCTTTTCAGCGAACAGGTCTTTCTTGTTGAGGAAGAGAATGATGGAAGTGTCAATGAAGAATTTGTTGTTACAGATGGAATCGAACAGCATAAGAGACTCGTGCATGCGATTCTGCAAGAGGAAAAGAAACCAGAACAGGGGACAGACAGAGAGAAGAGGAAAAAGAGAAAGACAGAAAAAACAGAGATGTTTAGTGGAGAAATACTAACAGTAAGAATCAGGATAAGCAACAAGCCGAAGAACACGAGAAGCAAAAAATGTAAAAGGCATTGGGCTCTATTTAATGATCTAAGCGCATGGTCTAAAGTTCATGTCACAGGTGCACTTAGGGAGTGTCTAAAAACACGTTTGCAGTGGTCTAAAAAGATTGTCTTAATGAGTTTAGAGCGTACCATGCATTAAACCAATCACAGTCTCATCTCCCATTCTCTGAAAAGTGATTGGCTGTCACACCATGCTGCATTCGCTATTTACATGGCGAACTATGTAAGCGGAAAAACTTAATGCATCATTAGTTAGGAAACCATCTACTGAACGTGCTAGATTCCATCAAAGCTCCCTGAGGTAAAGAAGGCATGGGGAGGTAGCATTTTTCAAATTTATGTAGACATTTATGTGATCTTTCACATTTGTTAAATGTTCTATATTTAAAGATGTTCGTGTGCTGTTGCGCATCCCTGTGTGTGTAATAAGCAAAGTGTATGCACTTGTGGATTCAATAGCATATCATCATGGGCTCATTAAGTACCTTAAAAAAAGAAGAAAAAAATTGTACCAATGACTTAAGGCCAGCTTTTAGTTGGTCAATGACGCGGTATAATTTAGTTGCCTCAACACAGCAATGCGACAACAAACGCACCTGCTATTTAAACAATGTGTCACAGGACACAAAAAAATTATACTTGTGCTGAGCTGAAACTAGCAAAAAAAAAAAAAAAAAAAAACAATTGTCATGCACCAGATATAATATAGGACCCATTGTCTTAAAGAATACCCCAGATATCAACACTTGCATTGTTTAATAAAATATCAATAATCTCTTTTAATGAAAAATTTTAAGTAGAAACCCAATAGAAGATTTACACTGTTTTAAAAAAATCCACATTTATTTTAGACTATGGGGCCACTGTTATTTTAGGTGTGCAGTGTGTGACATTAAAAGGATGCAGTTGATGACACAACTTGAAAAGTTCTGAAACAATGCCAAATTGAGCGATTTCATTTCAATCAAAGGAATGTTAATCTTCACTACTGTTGACTATTTTTAGAATTTTATAATGATTATTGGTATAACATTAAATGCTTCCAGATATCATGTGAAATCCACGTTGAGAAAAGGCAGAGAAAAGAAATGCTAGACAATAAACAAGCTGAAGCACGCTTATCAGCATCAGTCATCTTCTCATTCTTTTCTTTCGTCTTATCACTAGGAAAGCAGTGAAGACATTTATTGCTTCTCTTTTTTGGTGTTGTTTTTCTGAAAATGACAAGCTTAAGCCAGAAAAAAAGTGGCATTGTATCAGTAATTTGTATTCCCAGTCGTTACGTTTATAATATAAACAAAGGAGCACAACCGTTTAATGTCATTGAAAAATATTGGTGGCCACATAGTCCAAACTCTTTTTAAAATAACATAAATCTGTCAGGTTTTCTCTACATATTGCATATTAAAAATACATTATTATTGTATTAAGGAATGAATGTTTTCATATCCAGGGTTCTATTTAAGAGATAGTCTATTTAAAAAATAAAATTCAATGCATATGCACGCCTTCAGGCTGTCCAAAATGTAGAAGAACATAGAAGATTTGTAGCTGAAACTGTGGTACTTGGTGATTCAAAATTGCAAATGCAAATCAACAGCTATCATCACTTTGAGAGTCAAGAAAACACATACAGGAAACACAAATATTATACTCATTGCTTCTGATGATACACCGTGGTCTTATGAAGCAAAATGATCATTGAAGGGGAAAAAAAAAAGAATTTTAATTTAAAGATTTACAATTATGTTCGTTTTTTTTTTTTGTCCTCATGGCTCTGGTACAGTAGACATTGACCCGCATTTTATGAATCACCAAATTTTGGCTTCAAATCTTTTTGAATGTTCTACTAAATAAAAGGGGGAAAAGGCTGAGATGAGGGTGAGAGTGACTAAATTGACATTACATTTTCATTTTTCAATTATGAATCACATTTTTTGTTGCTCTGCAAATGGAGTTTCATATGAGGATGAAAGATTTCAGGTTTCACTCGTTTTTAAATTGGTCAATCAAACTCGCCACCCCCAAAGAAGTGACTTCTGTGTGTGCCTTGCTTCATATATCGCTTATGTTTCATACATAAACAAATTACTTTTTGCACATGAAATTTCCCTGCAATTTTAGTAATGAGACGAAAGTCAAAGTACTGTTTTAACCCTGCAAAATGTGTTCACCAATTAGATTCTTTTGAAGACAAGTCTTGGTAACAGTTTGGTGAAATCATTACACTATCTGCTTTCTCCACTAATAATGACTCACCACAAACATAGGAAATAACAAGCAGCATTCATAATCCATGTTTATTTTCAGAACACACAGGACTCAAAAATGAGCACCACGTGCCGGATTTAATGAGTACTTTATTCATTCATGTCATATAAATAGACATCCATTGTTCAATAAATAATCACAGCAGTGAGACACTCGTACAAACAATAATTACAGCAGTCTGACACAAACAAACAAAAAGTGATGAACGGTGGGATTACTGTAAGATGTTTTATGGAGATTGTGCCTACAAGATATAGAATCAAATGAACGCATTAAACACTATAAAAGAATACAGTGTTATAAATTTCAAGTACATTATGCTACATTAGCAGAATGTACCGCTTGAACTTATTACATTAGTCTGTCTGATGAAAGGACCCTGGATATGTCACCAACAGCTATTCCTACAAGCCAGGGAACAAATTGGCCTTTGTCCCTCAGCAACGGACAGACTCAATTACTCAGGAGTTTCTTTACCTTGGCTGCTGACCTAATTACCCATGTGTCTGAGCTGACAATTGACGTACATTAGCCATCCGTCTCATTCTTTAAAATCATAATCCAAATTTTATGGCCTATCGAACTTGGATTGAGGTCAAAGGCATCTGCTAAAAAAATGTACCGCTTTCCCTTTAGGCTCTTTGGTTGGCTGCGAATGGATGTCGCTATATGTCAACATGTATGATCTCTAAATATGTAAACAGACCCGAACAAAGGTTGAATTCTTTCTTTTCTTTTCCCTTGGCTTAGCCTCTATTTCAGAGATCGCTACAGCGGAGCGAACCACCAACTATCCCAGCATATGTTTTATGCAGTGGATGCCCTTTCAGCCGCAACCCAGTATTTGGAAGTTGAATGGCTATCACTGGCCTTAATAGTAAACATAATTTAGCATGTAACTAAATATTAAATATTAAACTGTGACTTCAAGTAAATCAAACAAATGTTCACTCAATTAATCCAATAATAAGCATTTTCAAAAAAATTTAAGTGTAAAAAAAAATAATAATAATTTTAGCAAGCAATAAATAACCCAAAAAGCTTGATCGTTTCTGCACAAACAATGCTACCTATAAGATTACATGGTAGTAATATACATTTTGGCTTTATTAAAAGTGTTTATTAACTAGAATATTAAGAACTGACATCCCTTCCAATATTAACATGACAACAATGTACTAAAAAAGAGAAAGTTTTCCCTTTAACCCTGATTTTCGCTAGTCATTTAGTTTGCATGGACCCCCATGCAATCCTGTAGTCTGACTTTTCATGTTTTCACATGTTTTTTTTTTCTTCAATAAACAGATTTAAATGACAATGTTTATTGTCAAAAACCTGCACTTAGAAACCCTTTTGTCAAGTTTTATTATATTATTTGTTAGTCATTTGTTAGTCAACTCGGTCATCTGAGGCCTTAAATACAATATAAAGAAGATGAAGACTAAAACTTTACAACTTTAAATGAACCTCCTGGGAAAAGGTGGATATGAAATAATTTAATTAAATGTATGATGCAAACAAAACAGACTAATAGTAAACACTTTCAGTCTTTTTACCTTTAAATTTCATGCTTTATTTACTTTGTTAAATGTATTAATTTCTGTGTAAAAACAAGTTCTTTAAGTCTTGTACTGTTTTGGCTTTTCCATATGAAAGGAATCACTGTCCTGTGACAGTCTAGAGCAAATGATTGAATTCAGTCACATTTCTCATGGATTAGCAGAAGTGGGTAACTTATTGAGGTTTAAAGGTCAGACGATATGATGATTTACAGAAGTCATTCTGAAAATGATTAAACTTGAAACCCCCAAAGACAGCCAAAGCAAAAAACTAAGGGAGTCTCAGTTAAAAATAAAATAAACACAATTCTCAGCAGACTCTTTTAGTAAATCCAGTCATGCTGTGCACTACTGGAGCCAAATTACAATTTACAAAACTATTAAATAGCACAAGGTATATCAAATTACAAAAAGTATTAAAACACCTTTAAGCCTAAACATATTAATTACCCAGATAATTAAAATAGCTGAAACTCGTTTCTAAGTTAGCCTTTAAGAAAAGCTGTTAAGCAAATAGCAGCAAACATTCAAAGCAAACATGGCACTGTGAATTGTCAATTATCATTTGCATTTCCACAAACACAGAGAGCTAAAGCAGGCCTAATGGTCAAAGTCTATTCAATGAAATGCACGTGTTTGCTTTATACTGTATATGCACTGACAAATAAGCACAGTTTGTTACTCTTGTTTCATTTCTAAACATGAGTAGCAGGACTGGTTATTGTTATCTGTAATCAAGCAAAATCTAATAACTAGACTGAACTATTGACAAAAACAGCACACAACATCTGGCAATGGCCTAAAAACATAACAATTTTTCCTTGGCAAATTTGTACAAAATCATATGAATTTATTCAACATAAGATTTTTAAAAGTATGCGTTTCCCCAAAACAAGACACTGGGGGATGAGTAATTTGTACTTTAATGTACAGATAAGATTTTACAAAATTAGCCAATAAATCAGAAAGTTACTAATTGCTGTGATATTTTGCTGGGTAAGGCGGTGATTCAGTCACTACAGTCATACTGATATGAAGTGATCACTCTAGTTGTATCATGTACATAATTTTGTGCCATGTGTGTGAATAAATAACGCTTGAAAGATTTAGAGTCGGTACATTTAAAAAAAAAAAAAGAAATTAATACTTTTAATCAAAAAGGTGCATTAAGTTGATCAAGTGACTGTAAAGAACAAATATATGTATATATTTCAAATATCTGCTGCTATTTATGAATTTGTATTTGTAGCTTTGTGCAGTATGCATTAAAGGAATATTGAACAAATATATCACAGTGTCCACAAAAGCAGCACAGCCGTTATCATTGATGAATGTATTTTTGAGCACCAAATCAGCATTTTAGAATGATTTATGATCATGTTACCCTGATGGCTGGAATACTTATTAAAGTAGGAAGCAGCAAATTCAAATAGCAAAAATGTTTAATTTAGTTTACTGTGTTATTTACACTTTACAATAAGGATCCATGTCAAAATTGGCTAACTACATTAGTTAACGTTAACCAAACATTTACATTTCTCATGATGCAATCATAAATCTTAGTTATTGTTAACTTCAGCATTAATTAATTCATTTTTAAAACCAACTGTCTTATCTGGCAAAATTATCTAATAGATTTGATCTAATATAAACTAAATATGAACATTTACATACTAATACCAAATGTATAAGTTCCTTATTTTTATTTTCTTATTTACACTATTTTCTCTGCAACCAGAATATGTATGGTATAAATATATTTTTGTTACATAAATTACTATTTACTGTATGTAACAAAATATGATTTTAACCTAATGGTTGTAAATATGTGCATCTGTCATAAGCATTAAATATCGAATTAATAATAATAATAAAAACGTACAAACCGTACTGACCCCAAGCTTTATTGAAACTGTGTTTAAATCTGATGCAGAAAGATATGCACACATTCTCCCTTCATAAATCAGCTTTGTCTTGTTTTCAACAAAATTCAAAAGCTGATTTTGTATCTTTGGAATGTCCTGGGTGTCTGGTTTAAAAGGTCCAAAATCCAATTTTGAAGAGCAACACGTCCTGTTGTTTTTTAGGATGCTAGGAGGCTAACATTTTTTGTGGTTTGGCTCAGGGCATTGGACATTTGCACTCTCTTCTAAATGCCAAGTAAATGTCAAGCCTAGTGTTTCATCAACAGTCGGAGATTGCTGCCAACTCAGAACACATGTAATATGAGCCAGCTTGTGAATATTCCTGGAATTCATAACCAAAATGCATTCATCTGAAATACATAGAACATCAGAATAGTGCCACCTACATAGTCAGGGGATTTTGAAATAATGCCACATAACCTCATTGAATCTGCTGTTACTTTGCATACTGGCTAATGAGGACAAAAAGATGGATGAGGCTTTAAGGCATGACACTGAAGGTACTGTAAAAATGTTTTTTTTTTTTAAAAAGTGAACTATTCTTTGGTTGAGAAGAAACATCTACCCTCCCTGACAAAAGTATTGTTGCCTATCCAAGTTTTAGGAACAACAAATAACTTCTAGATTGATCATTAGGTATCAGAAGTGGCTTATTGGAAAGCAAAGGCCTCTCGATCACACTTATTTTACCAAAATAAAATATGATTATGCTTTGATTTTTAATTATGTAATTAGGACAGTAAGGTCTGACCTTGCTTTGACAAAAGTCTTGTTAAAACAGAAATAATGCAAAGTATAGAATATAAAGTCATGGGGCAATGGAAGAAGAATTAATAGTGTATATGACTCCCATAAGTTTGGAGGACTGCATCCATACATCTCTGCAATGACTCAAATAACTTAATAAAGTCATCTGGACTGCCAAAGAAAGTGTTCTTGCAGGACTCCTAGAGTTCATCAAGATTCTTTGGTTTCATCTTCAATGCCTCCTCCATCTTACCCTATGCTCAATAATGTTCATATCTGGTGACTGGGCTGGCCAATCCTGGTGCACCTTGACCTTTCAGGAACTTTGATGTGGAGGCTGAAGTATGATAAGGAGTGCTATCCTGCAGAAGAATTTGCCCTCTCTTGTGGTTCGTAATGTAATGGGCAGCACAAATGTCTTGATGCCTCAGGATGTTGATGATTGCATTCACTTTGCAGATCACTCGCACACCCCCATGAATGTAACCACAAACCATGACTTTTCCTTCACCAAACTTGACTGATTTCTGTAAGAATCATGGGTCCATGTGGGTTCCAATAGGTCTTTTTGAAATATTGTATTTGTGATGATTGGGATGCAGTTCAACAGATGATTCAGAGAAATCTACCTTCTGGCACTTTTCCAAATAATCAACTAGTCATATTATTATTTGTTGCTCTTACAACTGGGATTGGCATCAAGTCTTTTGTCAGGTAGTGTATGTATTGTATTGTAGTTTTTTGTATCACAAGTTTCTAAAATTGCTTGTTTAAATGTGCAAATGGGGCAATATTCTAAAATCTAAAAACCCGAAGTTCTTCTTTCATTTGACATACAGTATCAGAATATTAAACTTTTTTTTAGGGGACTTTTGGAATCTCTTTTTATTATTCCATAATTCAGAAAATACTGCATATTCTAAAAAAATAAATCATTTATTTATGGAACGTGTCATATATAATCAGGTGAATTATGTATAAACACATTGCTCTGTAAAAGTCTGTATAAACAAGAGTAAAACTATTCAGTGTATTCAAATGCTGCTGAAGTGAAGATTTACAGCTTTTTTTAAGAAAAAATAATATTTTGAAATAAATGGCATTTAAAATATATTTTGTAATTGAAATCAGAAGACACAAACTGACAAACTTCAACAAAAGAAACCCTCAAAAGGGTTATTTTAGATTTTTCTTTACATTAGTCTGAAAAAAAAAAAATTAAAGCACCAAAAATTGAAAGGTGCATAAAAAAAACATTTTTGCCTGCAGTGTCTTGCCCTAAATGTGTAGAAAGAAGTGGAACTTTGGCACCATTTCCCTCAAAATATCTCCTGATCTCCAGGAAGGTGTCAGGAAGGACATTCCTACATTTGTAACATAGTACTGAAATCAATAAGTGAGTTCAGACCTTTGGTTTAAATTTAGTCCATAAATTAAAGAACCTCTCTACGGGAACTCTTACCAGATTTGAGTTAGTTTGAGTCACCTTTAAAAAGCTCTGCTAGACATTGGGAAAGTATATAACAATGAGAAAATGTCAGATGGTTTTGAGAACAGTGCGCAGAGTCAGTAGAGGCCACAGAAGCGCAGGTTGTTGGCGATGATGGCATCAGTGACTGCGTCGAACACAAACTGAATGTTGTCTGTGTCTGTAGCGCAGGTGATGTGGGAGTAGATCTCCTTTTCCACTGACTTGTTCTTGCTCTCGTATTGGGACTGAATGTAATCCACAGCTTCCGTGTACGTGTTCAAACCTGCAGAACACAGTGTGTTGGGTCAGAGTGGAAAAGCAGCAGTAGAACGAAGAAAGAAGTATAAAAGTAAATAAAGTAGCTGTCTTTCATGCTTTAAATGAAGGCCAATTTGGAAAAAGTAAAAGCAATGGTGGTCATTGTAAATTGAAAACTGAACAATTAAGGCAAAGCAAACATCATGATGTGATAATAATAAGATATAATTTATTAATATAGGACATAATAATTATTATTAAAGTAAATATAGATATTATTGAATATTTTTATGGAATTCATTCTGGTCTAAAATAAAATATTTTAATTTGTGTTTTCCAGAGTGTTTATTATATTTATACATTTCCAATATTATAATTGTTATAATAATTATTATTACTATATATGCCTGTTTAACAATAATTTTATATTGTTTTTATTTTTATATTATTAGTCACAGTAGTAGTAGTAAACAAGTATAATTGTACTTTATTTTTTTAAATAGTTTTTTCATTTTTTTGTATATTATTCATTTTATTTTTTTATAATTTTCTGTGTCTGAAAATTTCATTAGTTTCTTCTTCACATTATTATTATTACTACTATTATTATTTCTATTTATCTATTTTTTTACAGTAGTGGTACTAGTAGAAATCAAGCTAATCATGACATTAATAATTAGTCATTATTATTTAATACTAATATCACATTTTATTAATTTATTATTAATACTATATTAATATTTTCCTAAATATGATTAAACAGTATTCACTCTTGTATCTGTCTAAAATAAAATGTGTTGTTTTAGGTTTCCTTAATTTAAAAAAATGAAATGTATTTTGTTTCTTTATAGTTTTTTCTTATGATTATTATTGCAGTAGTAGTACAAATCAAATTAATATAATGCCATTATTCATTATCATTTTTAATATTCATATTATTAATATTACTAGACATCTTTATATGGTATAATCTGTTATATCTAAAAAAGGTGTCTGAATTTTTTTAGTTGTTGCTATTTTAGCATCTACTAATAGTATTGTAGTTGTTTTTACAGTTTTAATACCATATTAATTAGGGATTAATATAAGGGAAATAAAGCAAAAGTAAAAAAGTATGCACCAAAAAACAAAATCACATGCTCAGTAAATATATATTTCTGTCTTCTCAACTTATTTGTGAGTGTTTGTGCAACCTGTCTTCCATTTACATCATTCATTATAATTGCTGCAAAAATTTAGGTGCAGATATGGAGGAAACCGAAGAGCTCAAATCTACCAAAATAAAAATTTTAAAAACCGTGCAAGAAATAACAGGTGACTGTTTTGGCTGGTTTCCCCTCTCATTGTTGGGAAATACACAACCGCAGACTGCTCTGATTATGGCTGTGAATCCAATCACAAAAATAACAGAATGCTTCTTTTTCCTGAAGATTTATTGTGCTAATTGGCTTCTGGAGAAGGTGCTTCGACATTCCTCTTCTCATCAATTATTCTGTCTTTTTCTATCTATCCTTTTTTCTTTCTTTCACACATACTGCTAAACTCCATGTTAATGACTTTACCTGTGTATTCCGGAAAGCAGATACTTAAGGGAGATTTCTTAATTTTGTCCTGGAATATATCCTTCTTGTTGAGAAAGAGAATGATGGAGGTGTTTGTAAACCATTTGTTGTTGCAGATGCTGTCAAAAAGCTTCATGGACTCATGCATGCGGTTCTGCAGGAAGAAAAAGAAGACATCATTCATCAAACTTCATTTACAGAAATGCAAACACAAACACACAGACATGTGGATTTACTTAGCTTTAGAAATTGGGAGATTTGTTTTTTTTTACATTTAATTTATTTACATTATATACATTTGTATTTATAGAATTTATTTCAGATGTTATATTAAAGTTGAAGAATTTATTCAGCCTTTTAATTTATTTTATCTTTTCTTAGTTTCTCCGAATTTACAATTAAAACTTCTAGTAATGTGTTTGAGTAAAACTTTTTTTAATTCTGTAAATTACGGATGGCTTTTCTTTCTCCAAAAACCTAAGACATTCAGTAAATCTGTAACACATTTGTATTTTATTTTTCTTATAGAATTTAAATATATAGAATTTGTAAAAAATAAAAAATAAATAAAATAAATAATAATAATATATAATAATAATAATAATAATAATAATAATAATAATAATAATAATAATAATAATAATAATAATAATAATAATAATTAAAGTTCAAATGTATTTATAAAAAGGTTTTGTTAGATCTGGCTCACCAAATGATCCCCCAACTACAGCTAAGTTAAGCCACACAGACACACTTCACTCTCAGACACTCTTATCAACACTCACACATTCAGGTGCAATAACACCTTGAGTGCAAAATTAGAATATGAAGCAAGGCTAGAACAGGAAAAAAGGGAAATTTAACAAACAGCCAAGAAGCCAGAAAAAGAAAAGAAATATAATCTTCCACCTTAAGAATGAATTACTTATCTGGTCATGATGGAACTCGTTTTAATTAGAAAGGGAAAAAGAGTACAGATATACACTGTCCTTATTTCCATATGCGATTAATAAATCATTATTCTGCTCATTATTTGTTTGTCATCTGAATGGTAATGAATTCAGAGTTGGAAGCAGTGACTTGCTCTTTGATGTGTCCCCTCATTTTGGGAGGAAACGAGGTCAGTCGATCATTTTTAGCTGGCAACAGCCAATTAAAATAATCAGCAAAGATCTGATAAAAATAATGACTACAACAAGCAAGCACTTAAAGAAATGTTTCACCTAATAATGACAAAGTCTGTCAAAAATGATGAACCTGTATGACAATCAAAATGTCCTTTGACATTCAGCCGACTAAAAGTAATGTTGCAATTTCATGTTAACTAGTGGTCATCAAAGTATTTTACATTACTGCCTAGTTAGTGTATGGAAATGCTTTATTTTGATGGACCACCATCTGACAGCACACTGTGTTTAAGAATTACTTGACATTAGTAATACTGTGATACACCAGTATTTACTATGATCATACTATTTAAAATTATAACAGAGTATCATGTTATATTCTCAATAATTATCACATTTTTTATTAATTACAAAATAGTATACATGACAATTTAACATAAAGCATAAGCTCCATTATGGAACAATTTCATTTCTCAAATATGATTAATGTTTCCAGTATGCCCTTATATGGACAACCATTTATGACTCTATAAATAATGCTGAATAAAATGCAGATAAGGATGTTTTTACTGATAAAACCAGAAGAAAATCAAAACCCTATCGCAAAAGATTTGTTTTTGTGGTATTTTTATAAAGATGCAGTGCAATTCCAATTAACATACCCTTTATTATTATGTACAATATTAAATAATATAATTTTTGCTTCAATATATGATGAGCCACATCAGTTAACTTACTTTTATATACTTTTAGCCAACACGTATAATAGTCTAAAAGAGACCCTTAAAATAAAATGCAACCAAAATTTACTACTTTTTTTATCCATTCAGAACAATTAAAGTCAATGAGATCCGAAAAACAATCCAAAAGCGAATATTACATTTTCCAAAAGGGAATATTAAAAGTCTGATTAAAATAGTAGAAAAATCACCCTTTCCCAAAATGTCACTGAAATAATAACAGTATAATACTTTTTTTTGCATGTTACTATACATTAGCATACACCATAGGCACACTGTTTCCAACTCATTTTGACAGGATGATACATTCTGATGATAATTTCGTACCTTTGGAAGGAGGCCGGTCTGTAGAGCTGCGCTGGATTGTTTAGCGATTGGTTAGAGAAGAAAGCCGATGGCGAGAGATGACAGGAGAGCAGCTGAGATGTTTTGAAGGAGAGACGCAGATGCAGAGGTGGCCGCTGGAGGCCACAGGAGCAGCCGAGCGGAGCTGGACATGCACCAGAACCCCACACTTCACCACTTCACTCACATTTACCACCCCCAGATAGCACTGCTCTTCACACTCTCACACACACACTGAAACAACAGTGGAGCAATGCAGATCGGTCCATGCATTGTCACAAACAGGGATGCACGATATTATCAGAGCATTCGATAGAGCAGATGAAAACTGCTTGAAACGTTAATCTGAATTGCTCTGACATGGAAAATAATGCATATATGCCTTGCCGACAAAACGATGTGTTGATTATTAGACTACAACCATTTATGCTCATTTATGAAGTCAATATTTGCCTGTATGGTTTGGGATTATGCCTTAAAATCTCACAAAACCTTGTGAGATGACTAGATAAATGAAAGAAAATGACATAAATAACAGGAAGTTGAATTAATGATGAGAAATAAGACTTGTGGATTCTGTGATAACAAACAATCATTCA
Source organism: Danio albolineatus (assembly GCA_903798035.1). NCBI lineage: Eukaryota > Metazoa > Chordata > Actinopteri > Cypriniformes > Danionidae > Danio > Danio albolineatus. Next base: position 3,024,701 of record CAIGQQ010033930.1, on the reverse strand, counting down.
CAGCTTTATTCAGAATCTGCTGTTTTTCTTTGTAATATAACTCTAAAAGCCTTCTTTTAGGGTCCTAGTGCCTGTCCGATAAGAAATTTGATTTACTGAGAGGTTGCTTTGCTACACTAATATAACATTTTCTCATTAAAATATAAAGACATAAGTTCATTTTGTTTAGGAATGAAACACTACTTGGTGTCGTGATTTGTCATGTTTGATTTGAAAACTAGTGTTGGGCAAATATCAATCGTGATTAATTGCATCCAAAATAAAAGCTGTTTTGACAATATATGTGTGTATTTTATATATTTATTATGTATGTGTGATACAAACATATTAATAAAAAACAAAACTAAACAAAACTTTGTCAAATGGAAATTAAAATTTACATATAATTTACATATAGTTTAAGTCAGAATTATTAGCCCCCCTTTCATTTTTATTTATTTTTTAAAAAATATTTCCCAAATGATGTTTAAGCGCAAGGAAATTTTCCCAGTATGTCTGATAATATTTTTTCATCTGGAGAAAGTCTTATTTGTTTTATTTCGGCTAAAATAAAAGCAGCTTTTAATTTTTTCAAACATTTTAAGGTCAACATTATTAGCTCCTTTAAGCTATTTTTTTTTCAATAGTCTACAAAACAAATCATCATTTTGCAATAACTTGCCTAATTACCCTAACCTGCCTAGTTAACCTAATGAACCTAGTTAAATCTTTAAATGTCATTTTAAGCTGTATAGAAGTGTCTTCGAAAAAATATCTAATAAAATATTATTTACTGTCATCATGGCAAAGATAAAATAAATCCGTGATTAGAGATGAGTTATTAAAACTATTATGTTTATAAATGTGTTGAAAAAATCTTCTCTCGGTTAAAAATAAACAGGGGGGCAAATAATTTAGGGGGGCCTAATAATTCTGACTTCAACTGTATATATAACTGTAGATATTTTAGATCTAAATATAAATAATTTTCTCAAATATATGCAAGCGTGTGTATATTTATATATACAAAGTAAATATACACAACACACAAACATATATTACGCCAAAAAAACCTTTTATGTTGGATTTGATTAATTGCAATTAATCTTCGCGCAGCATTATTTAATATCATCCCCACGGCAAGGAATTTCTATCACTACGATCTTTTGTCCAAACATGGGTGTTGTTGGTGCACTCAAATGAGCTTTTTAGAAATTGGTTTAAAAAAAATTAAATCTCAAAACGCTGCTACTCGCATAGCCATGTTGATAGGCAAAATTACTTTTTTTTAAAAAAACAATGCTGTCACTGTAGCACATGACCACAAGGTGAAGGATGTACACAGCACGTGACAACAATAACGGATTACAGAGCTGTTGCAGATCCAAGATTATTCAACTAGATGACCAGTGGATGTTCTTTTTACCTGACAAAAGTCTTGTCGTCGATGTAAGTTTTAGAAACAACAAATAATAACTTGACTTCTAGTTGACCATTTGGTATCAGAAGTTGTTTACATGATAGGCAAAGGCCTCTAGATTATGCTTATTTTACAAATCCTGCCTTGTTCATGCCTTGATTTTAAAATTTTTCATTAGAACAGTAAGGTCTGACTTTGTCACTTAACAGAAATAATGTACAGTATAAAATATAGTCATGGTGCAATGGATAAAGAATTAATATTGCATACTGGATTAAGACTCCTATGAGTTTGAAGGACTGCATCCATACATCTCTGCAATGACTCAAATAACTTGCCAAAGAATGGCAAAGAAAGCGCACGTGCAAGACTTCCAGAGTTGATCAATTCTTTGAATACATGGCTCCTCCTCCATCATACCCCAGACATGCTCAATGGTCAATAATGTTCATGTCTGGTGACTGGGCTGGCCAATCCTGGAGCTCCTTGACCTTCTTTGCTTTCAGGAACTTTGATGTGGAGGATGAAGTATAAGAAGGAGCGCTATTCTGCTGAAGAATTTGCCCTCTCCTCTTGTTTGTAACGTAATGAGCAGCACAATACCTTATACATTACGTGGCTGATGTTGACATCCACCCTGCAGATCTCTCGCATGCCCCCATACTGAATGTAACCCCAAACCATGATTTTTCCTTGACTGATTTCAGTGAGAATCTTGGGTCCATTTGAGTTCCAATAGGTCTTCTGCAGTATTTTTGATGACTGGATGCAGTTCAACAGATGATTTATTAGACAAATCTACCTTCTGTCACTTCTCCAAATTATCAACTAAAAGTCAAGTTATTATTTGTTGCTCTTACAACTGGGATTAACAAATCTTTTGCGCAAGTAGTGTAGATGTGACATATGCATTACAGCGTTTCGAATCTAGACACATTTCTTGAAACAACAGGTGTATGGACAAAACATGAACGTTGATGCTGAATGTAGAATTAGTGGTTTGAAGCTACTATTTAAAATCAGTTGTAAACAAAATCAGTTGTAAATAAAATTAATTTTATTCCAAATAAAATGCACAAAGACATCAGTATAGGCTATTGACAAATTAGTAAAAAAATTTCAGCTTATCGGATACAAGCAAAATATCCAATATCGTGCATCTCTTGTCACTAATAAAGAAGTCACTCACATACTGTAGTCTCACATGGATAGGTCCAACTTGAAGAAATGCACAGTGTTTGCAGGAAATAAATGCATATTTGTGTTGAAACGGAGAAGGAAAGGCCACAGGGTGCAGAGAAGGGAATGTCTGGACAGAATGTCAAATGCGTAAACACTGATAGAGCGCTGAATGGACGAGCAATGACAGGAGACACGGGCGGCGTGTATTCATAGCATCTGTAAGTGTGTTTATCTCCGTCCGTCTGTTTCTTCAGGACTTTCTTACAGCACAATAGATTCTCTTTTCTCTTTTATCGCTTCCATAGATCAGCCAAATATGGCATTGCTGTAATAGTTGCTGTATTTACGGTCGTCTGCTTTTCTAGCCGTAAAAGGTCTCCTATGTCCAAAACACCTCACCGTAAATCCCTGTGATGTTGTAAAACTGGTCTTATCAGAGTTTGTTGAGTGTGTGTGTGTGTGTGTGTGTGTGTCTGGGCAGATCTGAGGTCCAAACATGACTCATCGCACCTGCCATCATTCAACCCACACTCAAAGTCAATCGACAGTGTGGGGACATAAATAATTCTGTGTTTTCTATTTTAAAAGACATTGTAAAATTGTTCAAATAACTTTAAATATTTTTGTAAGCCTTATTCTGGGTGATATTTGTGTACTTTGCCATATTATGCATTCACATTTACAAGGTGACAATTATAAAATTTTGCTGGTAGAGATCAAATAGCCTTTAATAACTTGATAGCACTTGCTACACAGCCTGCATTTGCAGAAATAAAATGCAGAATATAAAGGTATAGAATGTATGTAAAACACCTAATAAACAAGGTCATCATGTGGTTTGTGTATCTAAAATTGTATCCACTTAAGACACACTGTTAAAGTTTCATATTTTGACATAAATATCTGAAAAAAAGATCAAATAAAATAATACAACAAGGAATAAATATCTAAAGAAAACAACAAAAACAAAATAGTTATTTTGACAACTACAATTCATTCAAGGACTGATTGGATATTTAAAAAAAATGTCAAACTAAGATAATCAAACTAAGAAAGAAATACATATATTAGTAAAAATAGACTATAATTACTAAAATTATTAAATTACTAAAACTATGCTAATTAAAATAACACACAAAAACAGTAACATTTATAATGAAAACAAAAAATCTAAATAAAAATTAATTAAACAACTAAAATATCTGAATAAATTGAAGCATTTAAATCACTGAAACAGATTCAAATAACTAAATTAAGTTTAAATAAAAAAATTAATTACAGTAATATTACAAAAAAAACTACTTAAAACATGTAAAACTATTATCGACAATAATATGCCAATAAGAAAGCAAAAAATAAAAATAAAGATATATTGGTGTATAAATAATACTAAATTGGTCTATCACAATGTCATCAATATTTCAGTATTGACCAGTATAGTGGTATTTAACAGTTTTTTTGTTTTTTTGTTTTGGTTGTCTTTTAAACATACAAAGCTTTATAATGTGCTTATAATATGTGCACACTTTTAGTATAGGCAGCAGTTCTTACTTAATTCTTAAAGATTAGAATCCTTTTGTTGAAAGAATTGCTAAAACATTGTCAAGTTATGTTTACCACAGCCACAGAATATATTCTGACATCAAAAAACAGCAAGTTACTAATAATCAGAAAATTGAATAAAATAGAAAATGGTTTAACATCTTATTCACATTCACATGCTGGAATCCTAAAACCATTATGCGTGCAGCTAGTTGGCACTGCATAATTATTTTCAACACCGAGATGACAGCTACGATGCCATTATTACACTTATCTACATAATTGCTAAATTGTTTTGTTTTTAATTAAAAGTTGCTTAAATTTGGTACCATGTGAGGGAAATTAAAACATGACCCATGATTCAAACCACAAACAGCCTCCCACATTTCACAGCTCCCATTGTTTTAACAACTCATCTCCAACAGGCATACTAAACATCATGTCCATAATACTGAAATAAATAAAAAAAATATTAATAATATATACATTTAAGACCTAAAAGCATTTCAAAGAGCCTGCTTAAAATATTAGAACTTTGATCAAAAACAATATACATACTCAATTTCTTTCTGCATAAGCCCTAGGATTCAGTCTAAACGGTATTTTTTCAGTATAAAACTGGCACTATGTTTTAGAACAGTGGTTCTCAACTGGTTTGGCCACGGGACCCACATTTTTACATGGTCATCAAGCCGCGACCCAAATTTTTAGGAACTGTAATATAATTTTAGGAATTATAATTAATTTGTATTTATTTGTTAACATACACAAGTAGTGACAGAAAAATCATGAGAAAATCAGCAAGACTTACAAATAAACAATATTTTATTGCTGACATTTAACAAAATGTATCAAATTATAGAAATATTACCAAGTAAAAACGACAAACACTGTAAACAGTGGTTAAGGTAAGGAAAGGTTGTTACCATAAACAAAACTGAACTGTTAATAAAACATGAACACTGATCCTGTTGAACAGAACAAACCAGCAAACTGTAAAATGATTAAAATATTCATAACCATTTTTGCATCTAATATGACCGCAATTATAAACATCTGTTTCACTTAACAGTAATTTGGGAAGATAATGAGATAACTGAGGATGTGCTTTACTGATGTGATAAGAGTTTCAAAGTCAGGGGTGATGATAGACAGTGCTACCCGAAGATCGTGCTCTATGTACAACCTGTTCCTTTGCTTGGAGTCAAGCTGCACCAAGGAAGATTAGCCACTTTCATACAAATACGTAGTTCTGAATGGGATGGGTTTGATCGCACTCTCAGATCGCAAAAACTGGGAGAGGCTTACTTCACTGAATTTCTGTTTCAGCGTCTTATCACATGACAGCTCCACGAGCTGACTCTCTATGTTGCTTGGCAACGTGATGCTTTCCACGTCGATTCCAAAGGGATCGGTTGTCGTGCGCGCATTTCAAAATAAAAGTCCAGTATACGCAAAACAAGTTAAAAATGTAACTTTTGTTGTTTTTTTGACCACACACTCCGCGACCCACTGAAAATGTTCCTGTGACCCACTTTTGGGTTGTGACCCACCAGTTGAGAAACACTGATTTAGAATATATTGATTAGTAATGAACAATTTGGAATAATAAATAAAAGAACTTTAATGAACTAGAATAATTTTTTGTATTAGGGTTAGGGGTTAGGTTTTGTATTATTAAATACACAAGCAAGCACAAAAAGACACATAAAGCATTACCTAATGAGTCGATTCATGTGGGAGTTCACAGCGGAGGTTGATTTATCAATGGCTTTTTATAAGACCGCAGTTGATTACATCACGCTATAATAATGTTCATTTGAAAGATGATTCTGATCAACAATGCACTGAGTTCTGTCCGACAACGTTCTTCAATAAAACACTGAAAATTTGTGACCACATTTCATCCCTAAGATGTAGCAAAATCTTTGAAAGCATGAGAAAACGCATTGAAAATCCCCTGCATCATTTGTGTTAGTGTGTTAAGTGTGCACAGCCTGCTGATGAGAGAGTGTGTGTCAAGCACGGATGTGCGTGTATGAGTGTGCGTTTAGAGCTCACCGTGGTCTCGTCTTCATGGAGCACCTGGTCGTAGCCACTCAGAGCCACACAGAAGATAATGGCGGTCACGTCCTCAAAGCAGTGGATCCATTTCTTCCTCTCCGACCTCTGACCTCCCACATCAAACAGCCTGAATGGACACAACTCTACATGAGTCCAGCAATCTCACACTGAT
>CAIGQQ010033930.1:3000660-3018332 GCA_903798035.1 Danio albolineatus | reverse complement strand
TATGCCTCATCAGCCCTAAATCTCACATATGTAATGATTTTCACTAAGTAGCGAAACTGCCATTTAGATGGTAGTATCAGCTTCATACCATGTAATTCAGCTGTCTACAGACGTCCAGCCCTTCTCTGTGAAAATGCTAGCTTCAGCCCGTAACAGGATGGCGTGCTGCTAAATCTGTCTTCAGAATAATGGTGGCAGCTCTGCCTGTCTAACCCCCATCAACACTTTTTATTTTAGTCCTCTATTTTCACGTGCTATCAGCTGAGAGAGTGAAAAAAAAGACTGTGAATGAGGAGCTGATATGAGGTGAGAGGATGGCGGCGTTTAGAGATATTCATCTATCTATGCTCTCCAGTTGTAATGAGTTAAAACACTTTTTGTTAAAAAGAGCCTGAGTATACATATATTAGATCAAACATTTTTTTTTTCTTATTCTTGTATAGGAATGAAAATGATAACAGTCGGATAATAACTGCAAATGAATGGAGTGAAAAATCATAATAACTGAAGTACTCTAACAGCTGACACAACCCTGAACATTCAGATGCATGAATAACATGCCAAATGGTCTCACCTGAAATGCAGGTTCTTGAAGGTGAAGTGGGTTTCTACAATCCCGGTGGTCTTCACTCGAGTTCGCAGAATGTCCTGCTCTGTGGGCTGGTAATCGGCAGCTCCGATCCGATCTAAACTGTCTAAGTAACTAGAAAAGGAATGAAAGAAAGTATATTAGGGTCCACAGATTTCCACAAAATCAGAGCTTTTTAAACAGTTGCAGTTTATTTGAATACATTGTAAGTTATACATCACTTCATGATTTATTTATAATGAAAAAAAAATGTGGTCATTAGAATATATATATATTATATATATATTAAATCTCTAAGTAATTCATCAAGTGATGACATTTGTATATTCAGAAATGCATAACAGACAAAAAATAAAACAGAGGTAGAATAAAAGGATAATATCCTATCAAAAAATGGGCGGTTCAGGTAACACTTTAAGTCACAGTATTAACATATTATTAACTAACACTACTAGCTTAAAAAACTACTGATTAGCTGTTTATTACAGTTTTTCTCCATTGGTTTCTCGAAACAGGAATTACATCCTCAAAACAACATGGACAAACTTCCAAACCACTCGGCAATTGTTCATAACAGAATGGATTTTCTTATTCATTTCATCAAATTGCAAATGTCTAAGTACATCTATGTAAACGATTAAATACAGGTAGCCTACATTTAGCACAATTTGCAAGTGAATAGATCTAGTTGATGTAGTCTAATCTGATTGTTGATTCTCAGTGTAATGGTTGTTTGCTCCAAAATGTGTTAGCGTCCTTTCATTGTATAAGTTATCAAATGCACAATAGTCTGTTGTTCAATTGTCTAAATTAGTCAAGAATGTAATACCATGATTACCATATATGGAACATTTAATACATTTATTACAGCAACTGACACTCAGGTTAAACTAGAACTTGACCAACAAAGGAGGAGTTTCACACAACTCACATGACCAATCAAACAGTATGTCTGTATCTTAAATTACAGCACTGTAGGCTGCACATAATTGTCTTTTTCAGTGTGTGTGTGTGTGTTTATATTACGTTATATTATGCTGTATACAGTACATTTTCTGTTTACTCTGATGTATGAAAGTTACTTTTTGTGTGCGATTGATAATGGTTGCAGTTTTCTTGGCAGTATGAGTGCAATGTTTGATGTCAAGTTCTTATTCTAAAATCTTGATTTCTTATCAATTTTATAAACCTTGTAAATTTCTTAATTTGTTTTATTCATAATTATATTCTGTCAAAACACACACACACACACAAAAAAACAAAAAAACAAAAAACAAAAAACAAAAAACAAAAAACAAAACAAAAACAGTACAGTAACCATTTTCAAGAACTGGGCTAAGACTGAAAGGTGGACATGAGATATTTCAATGGTCCTGGTCCTTGCAGTGCTTACACAATGCCAATGGGAGGAAACATTTTGGCGGCACTAACTGTTTAAATGAGAAGGAAATTTAGTATTTAACACGAGTGACTTTTGGGAAAGATATGAACTTTTGCAAGTAAGCTATAGTATTGTGCTGAACTGTAAGTCTGTTGACTGAGAATGCAATTCCTGTTTCAAATGAAACAAACCAACGAAGAAAAAATGGTAATAATTAGTAAAGTAGAAGTCGGGTTTAGGTTTTGGGTATGATTTGGGAGGCAGAATAGGATCATACTACTACTGATCAGTTAATACCTTACTAAAAGCAGGAAATAAGCCAGTAGTTAAAGTGTTACTGCAGTACATTTTCTGCTAAAATGAATAGATTTTTCCTTCAACTTTAAAAACAACAACATTATGCTGCAGGGGCGCCATGGTGGCGTAGTGAGTAGCACGTTCGCCTCACAGCAAGAAGGTTGCTGGTTCGATCCCCGGCTGGGCCAGTTGGCAACTCTGTGTGGAGTTTGCATGTTCTCCCCGTGGTTGCGTGGGTTTCCTCCGGGTCCTCCGGTTTTCCCCACAGTCCAAAGATATGCGGTACAGGTGAATTGGGTAAGCTAAATTGTCCGTAGTGTATGTGTGTGAATGAGAATGTATGGATGTGTTTCCCAGAGATGGGTTGTGGCTGGAAGGGCATCCGCTGCGTAAAACAAATGCTGGATAAGTTGGCGGTTTATTCCGCTGTGGCGACCCCAGATTAATAAAAGGACTAAGCCGAAAAGAAAATGAATGAATGAATGTATGAACATTATGCTGCATAATCCAAACACAAAATAAAAGCTTTTCAATTGTTATCTCCACAATAATTTTAAGCTACACACATTTTCAACACTAACAATAAAAACAAACGTTACTGTGCACCAAACCAGCTTACTATAATGACTTCTAAAGGACCATGTGCCATTGAAAACTAATGATCAATAATCAAAGTAATGATCCTACAAACTCAGCTTTGCATCTCATTAAAACATGCATTTAAATAAATAGTAATACAGTATAGAGAGTGCATTGAAACCAAATATAAGTCCTTACTAACCATCAATTACATAATGAATACCCATCATATTTGTGGACAGAAATTTGTGTATATCAGCTCTGACAGAAAAATAACTGCTTTTAATATCACAGTGCCAACAAATCAGATGAAGTCCATCCCACTTCAGACAACGGAGCAGTCAATCAGACTACAGGACATGAAGTAGAAGTCAAAATAAAGCATGAAACCTTCTTCTTGTGCCACTCAGAGCTGACACACACAGACACACACACACACACACACTGTCCTCTTCAAAACGCAACCATGATGCAAGCAGACAGCGAGGACCGAGTTTGCTTTTCAACAATGCATGATGTATATTCTCTGAGGCTGCGGATGTCATTTATCTTCCAGATGAAAGAAACAGTGAAAAATGTGCGCTTCCAAATTGGATGCCAGTTGAATTGAAGGTTGAGTACCGCGAGAAGCCGAAACATCCATCAAAGCCTTTGACTGGTAATACTTGTAGAGGCTAGACACTAATGGATGATTACATCAAAATGCAATTCCAAAACTGTTTTGACATATTTAGAGGGAAATTACTGCAAGTTTTCCAGCTGGAAACATATTTGGTTCTTTAAACAACTATCATTTCAGATCAGCTCCATTTTTCATTTGCTTAGGCGTATAAAGCTGCTCCTGTTTATTTAGTTAGTTAGATTTTCTCTCTTTCTCTTTTCTCTCTTTTTCCTGTCCATCTGTGTTGTGATGATGTTGCAGTTGAAGGTTTCTTTTGGATGCTAGAGAATTTTGCTGTGAAACATCAGGATTTCACAGTTGCTCCTGTCTTCAGAACAGACGTCGGTTCACTTGGTGAACATCAAGGCAAGGCAAGTTTATTTATATAGCACATTTCAGGCACGCTGGTAACTCAAAGTGCTTTATATAAACAAGATCAAAAGAATCAGAACATCATCAAACAATAAGCATAAGAAATAAAAACAACAAGGAATTATAATGATCAAAAAGAAATGTAGAATAAAAAAAATATGTATGAAGCCGTTTTTTTTTTCAAACGGCATACAAAGAAACGCTTCGAGCATCAAATTATTATATTAGAATGATTTATAAAAAATGACGTCACTTTACCATTACAGGAATACATTTCAAATGCATTATAATAGAAAACAGTTCTTTTATTATTCATTCATTCATTTATTAATCCGGGGTCGCCACAGCGGAAAGAACCGCCAACTTATCCGGCATTTGTTTTACGCAGCGGATGCCCTTTCAGCCGCAACCCATCTCTGGGAAACATCCATACATTCTAATTCACACTCATACACTACGGACAATTTAGCCTACCCTATTCACCTGTTACGCATATCTTTGGACTGTTGGGGAAACCGGAGCAGCCGGAGGAAACCCACATGAACACTGGGAAAACATGCAAACTCCACACAGAAATGCCAACTGACCAAACCGAGGCTCGAACCAGCGACCTTCTTGCTGTGAGGCGACAGCACTACCTACTGCGCCACCATGTCGCCCTATTAGTTCTTTTATAAGAGTGCTAAATTAAATAATAATAAATATTATAAATAACACACTATTGAATGAATATTTTATAATACTACACACTTACTATACATGATTCATACCACTGACTCCATTTATGTATATGCATGCTAATGTGTGTGGCTGCAAACACAAGCTCATGCATTTTGTACATTTTTATATTTTGTACTTCACCAAATTAAAAAAAATCAGTTGCAAATGTGATCAACAGAAGATCAATGCATCAATAATAATAATAATAATAATATAAATATATATATATATATGTGTGTTTATTTATATATATATATATATATATATATATATATATATATATAGTTGTATAGCGGTAGTATACTACATCCCCTGGGCTGCGGACCGGTACTGGTCCATGGATCAGCTGGTACCGGGCCACACAAGAAATCATTATTCAATTCTGTTTTATTTATTACCTGAGTCTGAACTGTCGGTTATTTTAAAAAATCTTTTATTTTTATTTTACTTAACTTTCCGCGAGTAAACATTATGTCACATTTCACATGACAAGAATTGACTAATCAGCTTAATACTTTGTATGAATTATTATTATTGCACATTTTTATTATTATTAAGATTAATAAAAGAAAATTTTTCAAAAATCCAATAAATTCAGCTGATCAGTTTGTATTTCATCATTACAAATAAGAACAAAAATGTTCATTGACATCCTTTTTTCCAAGATTCAGACTTAGATTTCAGACATTGATTTAATTAGACACTACCAGTGAGTACATTAGCATGTAACATTGGTGACAGAAAAAGAAGAGACTAAAATGTATTTGTAAAAATAGTACAGTGAGAGCCACAATAAAACCAATGGATTGAATAAAATAAGTAACAAACATTTGCCATTCTGATTTTTGTAGACAAAATGATCCCAGTTAATGTTACCATTGGCGTGCGTAGTATATTATTGTTACTATTAACATTATGAATACCAGCATTTTTTTACATTTTCTTCTTTTGCGTTCAGAAGAAGAATAAAGCAGATACAAGTGTGAAATAAGCTGAGCAAACAATGATAATTCTTTTAATAACAATCACATTACAGACTTCTTTCAAAAACAAAATGATGTTAAAAATCTTGACAATTTGTCTGACAACAATATCATCCTAAATTTAGCATTGGCAGATCAAATCACACTTGCAAACTTGATTAAGAAACACAATCTATGTAAACGGCAAATGTCACTAATATGCAGGACATCTTACAAACACCATATTGAGTGTTACTGTTTCTCCTGCTCGTTTTTCTATATGACTCATCTGTCCTTTTACTGTCCCTGGCTACACGTACGACCTTATGTCTTCATAATGTCCCCTCCACCAAATAATTCTGCAGACTTACAACAGCACGCAATGCCACTAAACACTACATCAAAACGAACTGATAAACAGCAGTTAAATGTCTGATGATAATGTGGAACACCCTGCCACCAACACTCCACAGATGTGGTGACAGAGTCAGATTCAGTGGTTAAAAACGATTTATGGAGAAAGAGAGCAGAAATAAGACAGAAAAAAAGTATGATAATAATACCAAGGCAGGAAGTGAGGGCAAGGTCTATGTCATGTTTCCTGGAACTCATGCAGCAAGGTTCAAAAGTCTCAGTCCACTGAGACGAACTAGAGAAAATAAATCTAATTTAAGGGTCTAGAGAGAAAGCAATTTTAGCAGTTTAAAAATAAGTTATTTGATGTTAAATAAATGAGAATTAAATCAGATTCTGTACATTAGGCCACAAATTATTAAATTACAAACATGTCTTGAGTACAGACAGTAATAATGATATTAATAGTAGTGAATTAATTATTAATATTAACAACAATAACAAGACATCCCATTTAGGGGTCTCAATTGGATTAAATTATATATTTCCCCATCGTTGGATGTACTTTTTGTGGTTTTACTGTAAGACTTAAAAAATGTTGATACATTAAAACATTTCATTTAATTTTCAATTTATTAACGTAATTTTCATTTAAGTAGCATTTGTAAAAACAAGTAAAATATGGGTAAAATATGAAATGAATTTTTTTAATGAAACAGCATACTTATTTTTAACCACACAAAAATAAATAATTCATTGGATTGACTATTTTTTTTTAAGGTAAGAGGGTGCAATCAATTTATGTGGGTTGAATTTAAGTAAGAAAAAATAAGTTGAACATTACTATATTACATCACATTAAGTTGTTTGTTTAAATTCAGCCCATATAAATTTGTTTGCAAACACTTACCTTAAAAAAAAAAAAGTAAATGCAGTTTTAAGTGCAGTTAAATATAAGGATCATGCTAAATGTTGTTGTATTTTAAATGATTAAAACTCCAAGCAACAGGAGTTACTAATTATAAAGATTTAAAATTACAATTGATTAGCGTTTTGTGAATGATACATAAGTAGAGCATTTTATCAAATAAGTATTGGTCTAAATATCCCTGACAAGATTTTATTTAAATTGTTTATGGTATTTAACTACAGTGATCGGCATATACAAATACATCCCCCACAAATCTCTCATTTAAATTAATATTTTCTATAGGATGCTTCACAATATAATATTTGGGCATATACATTAGATTAGTCAGTACCGAAGCTGCAGCTAATCTAACAAAATTACTTACAATAATGGTTCAAAAATTAGTAAAAATAAATCAATACAAATTAATTCAAATGTATATGTTAGGGAAAAATATTAAATACCATTTTCAAAAATAGCAAAAATCTATAATGTTTACACTTTTGTTGAAATGTTTGTAATTTTTTTGCAACATTTTGCATGAACTTAAATGTATTTTCTATCAATTTTTAAAGATGTTATGTGACTAAAATATTATTTTAATAAATGCATCTGTTCAATAAATCTGTTTTGTTCAAATGCATCAATATATATTACCTATATTCACTCAGAAATGGATAAAAATATTCATTTTGAAAATGGGGTGTGCTTAATTATGCTGAGCACTGTAACTACTGTCACAATGAATTAAATTTTTAGTGGTCGTCCTCTGTAAATCATGTTTCAAAACGCACAATAGCCATTATTTTCAATTCAGCCTTATATGAAAACAGTAACAGGAGCAGCTGAAATAATCCATCTCAGCATGTCATTTGAATATTCCTCTTTCTGTGATTGACCACACTGTCTCCAGGGGGTGCTGTTGCCGTGACTTGCCGTTTCATGTTTAATATGCTTCTTTTGGCTTGCAGATTTGCTCAGTGGCACTTAACTCAAATTCTGTCTGACACGGTCTGAACTCGAGTACTTATGTATGAACTGCTCTCAGAGGGATGCATCTCAAACAGGACATCACTTCAAGAGCACTAATAAGGATGACTGCAGAATGACATACATTTTTTTTGGTCTCTTCTTTTGATAGCGTTACCTCTTTAGTGACCTGTATCTTTCGGCTGTGCACACACTCCACTCAGCATATTTTGTCTATTAGCAAATAGCAGATTTAGGGCAGCTGTGTGAACAGAGGATTTCCATAAGCTTTTTTTAGAAAGCAACGGTCTGCGTTGGCCTGATAACCACTGTAATCTTTCAACACATTTGACTAAAGGCAAACTGTACCAAAGTCACGCCTCGGAGACCAGCACCAGGGTTGCCTTTGCTGTGTACAGTATGGCTGCAGGTACAAAAATATCTATCTACAGGGTTCTTACACATTTTTATCACTAAAATTAAATTTTCCATTTTCCATGACTTTCAAGTAAAGTTTCATGACCTAATGTTTCATGTAATGTATACGTATACGTGGTAATTATTAGAAAAAAACAATGAATGTTCAAAGTTATTCCAGCATATCATAAAATATGCAACAATCTATTATTTTTAATGAATCTTTATGTCTATGTAAAATGTATTTAGATAATGTTCACACAGCACTAATAATGTGAGAGCATGTGTTTGACCATGGACAGAAATTAAGTAAAGACAACAATAACCTGTATTTAAGTATACAGATATTTGTTAAACTAACTTATTACAGATAATATTACAGATAATTGTTAAACTAAGTTCCATGACTTTTTCAAAACTTTGTGGGTTTTTTAATTTTTCCAAAACTTTTCCGGGCCTGGAAAATGCCATGTCAAAATTCCATGACTTTACCAGGTTTTTCATGACCGTATGAACCCTGTATCTATCTATCTATCTACTTATCTGTCTGTCTGTCTGTCTGTCTACTTATATTTATATATTGAAATATTCATAAACATTAAATTTAACATATTAAGAAAAACAAACATATTATATACATTGTAACTCAAGATTGGGTAAAAAATGAACAAACCCAACGGTTAAGTTAAAAAGTTACATTTTAATTTCAAAACAAAAAATTTAATCAAATGCATATTATGGCAACTAAGTAAATTATCATAGTGTATAAAACATGTATAGAACATTAAGTAACAATATATTAATAAAATTCATGAACACAATAGCAATTAATAGTAATATTTAGAAATGCTAAAAATATATGGGATATTTTTTGGATGATACCACTACCGATTTCAATAACAACAAAAAAAAGATCTACTGTATACAGTACTAGCTAGCTTTTTAACATTTTCCATATTCCAACATTTTAAGATATGCACAAGTACAAAAAAATAAATAATTATATATATTATTATTTTTTATTATTATTATTATTATTATTAGAATTTCTCTACCCACTACGCCACACCATATGATTTAATTATTTTTGAAAATTAATTAATATTTTTTTACTACTATACCTTTTGCATATTTGTATTTATATACTTTTCTGTATTGCTGAACAGCCTAATGCGTTACAATGTGTTGCATAGTAACAGACCACTCAGATCTTTGGATCAAATAAATTACAAATTCCAAGAGTTTAGGCAGTCAAAGCAGGGTGAATCCGCCTTTAGATGTGCTCCAACATTAGGCACATTCAAATCAAGACTGAAAACACATTTGTTTAGCTGTGCCCTTACTGAATGAGCACTGTGCTACGTCTGACAGATCACACTATTGTGTCTTTCTTTTCTTTTTTATTATTTTATAATTGGTTTTAACACATTTTAATCTGTTTTTATCTGTTTTTTATTGTCTGTTTTTATTATGTCTTTCTTTTCTTTTTCATTCTTTTAAAACCTGTTTTAAAACATTTTAATCTGTTTTGAATAATTTTTATTCTTTAGCTTTTATTTTCTTATACTAGTCTCTTTTATTCCTGATTATGTAAAGCAAGAATATATAATTGTTTTGTTTACTTCAGAGAGAAAGAAAATGTGATCTAATTGTTTTCTGTCCTGTGATTCTTTGTAAAACTGTAACTCTCTGATATACTATGCATCAATAAAACAAAGTTAAACTAAATAATATAACATGTAACTATATGTATTGTTTAACATGTAAATTACAATATGTTATCCTCTTTTTCAAATCGCCCCTTTTCATTCTAGTGCGGAGAGCTTTAAATTAATCCAATATTGACCGATAAATATCGACAGTCGATCCATCGGGTGCATCCCTATTATTACTATCGTACATACAGTATCATTTTCATAATAATGTAGATAGTTATTCCTGATCCTTTGCTGTGGGTGCAGACAACTACCACAACAACCAACTGTGTGCTTAAATGTCTCCGTCCACATGTGCGCAGGCGCATTTTGACATGTTCGTAGCGGTGCTAATGTTTTTATCTCCAGTGCACTCAGTGCCCTGATGCTGTTCTGTGGAGGAGCTGTATGTACTATTGTTAATCTTTTATAACATGACGACTCTCGCTGTGGACTTTACTCTGTCGTTTTAGGCCTAATGGACATGGGGTGGGGTTGTGCTTTAGGCTTTCTTCACTTCACTTTGCTTCTCTTCTCTCTCTCTCTCTCTCTCTCTCTCTCTTCTTTTAGTATGGGGGACTCGTATCTCTCTCCAGCACTCAGGCTTGTTGGCAGCTCTGCCCTTCCCCCTGTTCTCTCTCTGATTCTCCATCTTTCTGTGTGTTTGCGGCTGCTGCTCGAGTGCTCTGCCTGGCAACACCTCTCGTGGTCCGCCTGCTGTCTGCTGCTCGCCATCATTGACACACAGAGACTGGAGAAGAGCTGCAGGACACTGGACACACTGTTACTGCTTATATTGGGGGGATTAAAAAAAAGGGTCTGGGAATTGTGGGTGCAGGAACGGTTCCACAAATGATTGTAGGAAATTGTGGCATTTGGCTATAGTGATATGGGAGTGGAAATCATGTTTTTGTTGGTTAAAGGGGTAGTTCATCTGATGAAAATTCTGACTGAATTCCTGGCAGACTTATCTTTACCTTACTTAAAACGTGTGACTTCTTTTTGTTTTTAGTGAATCGTTCTATTGAACATTTCATCAATCTTATAAACTACAGTATACAATCAATAAATCAATCAATCAATACATTTTTCCAATAAATTGAGAAAAATAAATTGGACTACTTTCAAAAAACCTTTCGTTGTGTTCTGAGTAAAGTTACTGTGCTATTCCAGTATTTATGCTAATAATGAAAAATAAAAATCACCCACAGCATTGCAAACTGTATGAACTTCTTTCAAGTATATTTGGACATTTATATTGTAAAGTACTTTTCTGTCTAAGGAATTAATGATGCCAAAATGTCAGCTTTTGAATCAATTTTTATTTTGCTATAATTGTATAATAAGCTTATGTTGCTATAATATAGTTCAAAAATATGTATAGTTATATTTGTATAATCTTTAAAATATAATGTAGTTTATTGTGAAAAGGGGTCTATGCACAGCTAGTGTTTTTCAGTCAATGATAAACTTCTGGTAAAAGCTTAATGTGACTATTTTCAATTTCATAACGTTCCTTTTACAGCATCGATGTTGTAATGTAAATACAATACATTCAGTTAAATAGACTTAAGCATTCATTTAGTTGTTCAATTGTAAAATGAGATGAAAGACTGTGTAACCGCTAGTGCCATCAGAATCAGCAGGCGAGTGCAGAATACTCTATATATAAACTGTCATATTTTAAAGACATGGCACTTTACATCGTCTATCTATCAGGCCGGGAAGATCACTGATTTTTAAAGAAATCAGTCCTTAAATGAAAAGACAGTTCACCGGAAGCGCTGAGGCTGGCTGGCTGAATAAGTCCGTGTGCATATACCTCATTAAAATACCATCAACAATTTCTCATCAATGACAGATTATGGTAAAGATGTTTACACCCAGTTGAAGTCAACTGCTGTAGCTACAAATACAGTACGTGCATGGTTTTGTATTCACAGATGTCCAGAAATGAGATAAGAAAACCTATAGGGGTGAATTCATTCATCTTAATTGCAAAAAGTGTCCCAATTGACCTGAATTCACCCTACTTCCCAGGATTTTTTTTTCTTTTTGGATTGGTACAGTAATTCAGCAAAGACACAATGACAAAGACAAAAATTGGGATTTTTGTCAAACTTAAAAATGAGGATAGGTAAAGCTTCTTAAGGCCAATTCACTGACCATTCATCTGAAGATGCTAACAGTATAACCCTTTTCTCTTTTCTCAAGGTGTAATCTGTGCTGAACTGGATAAAAAAAAAAAAAAAAAAAAAAAAACTACATACTGTAGCAGGTTTCCCTTCAGGTCAGAACTTTTCCAGGCAATTATTACTTACGATCAGAATCCATCCGATTTCAGACACGCTTCTTATAACCAGAAGTGGAACATGCTTCTCTTTCACAAAATTATAGGGAGAAAAAAAAAGACTAAGGAAATGAAAATAGCAGGGCAACAACTGAAAAGAAGAAGTTAAAAAGAAAAATAAAACTGATCAGGAACAAAACCAAGAGGAAGGCAGCTGTGGGGTTGTGATGATTGCAGTCTGATAGGAAATAAGCTTTCAAATCAGAATTAAAGTTAGAATGAACAAGAGTGGAAAACCCCATCTATAGGACCATAAATTGGATAATATCAGAGTAACATGGAAAAAGGTGTTATGAGTGAGTGAAAGACCAGGAATAATGGAAAAAAAGTTGACTATACGCCAATATATACTTCATAATTGTGAGAACAGAGGTCAAACATGAATGTAACTAATCTTATTTAAAGGATAAAATGTTTATTTGATTTTGATTTGATAGGCTTAAATGTTTATTTTCTTTTGCTTATTTGTTTATGTATGCTCTACACTACACACAGCACAATTATTTAGGTTTTTGAGGACAACTTAATTGTTTTATATTCAAATCACCTAAATTTGTAAAAATGAATCAGCTAACTTAATTCCATCATGTTGTCCCAACACAAGTCTATTGTGTGGAACAGCATTTTTTACAGTGCAAGTTAAAAAGGTTTTGGTTTTGGTTTGTTGGTTTATTTGTTTATAATTTCTTTTAGTCAGGGACTTTTTAACATCTGTGACCTGAAAAGTCCATTTCATTTCATTTATATATTGGTTTTATATGTTGTATGGCCAAGTGTTTGCTTATTTTTTCCTGATTTTTATTTATTTATTTTTTTGCAAATCACGCCTCAAGCTTAATGACATGCAAACACTTTTAAAAACTAAAAAGCATTCCGAAAAATATTTAATTTTTTCAGCTAAAAAATGTTCTTCATATTATTAAAGAGTTATTCACTACAAAGAAAAAATGAAGGACTATGAAGGACTAAAACGTTATTTGGGGAACAAAAAAACAAACAAACCCTTCAATGTCATCACTGTCTTTTATTTTATTTTATTTTTTTGAGGGTGATCTGTTCAGAATATGAAAATAGAATATGAAAACAGTGGCCCTTTAGAAGTGTTTAAATTAGTCAGGAGGACTTGTTTGTTCCATGTGAGACATGAGTGCATATAAAGATAAATCTGGTTTGAGTCAATCATAAAGCTCTGTCACAGTTTATGTGCCAATGCTTTGAGTTGTTTTTCATTGTAAACATGATTGACATTAAAGAATTAGTTAGTCTTTTGGTATCTTACCAGTTTAAAAAAGAATGCAGTTGCTTCTGCAAACAACTCATTTGTGTGTTTACCAGAGAAGTTGTTCTGGCAATTTTGATGGTAATTTACCATTACTGAGTGGTGAAGAGGGCTTTTGTTTTCAAGGCATTGATCTTCATTTGCTTTGTTTATCTTTTATAACATGACTCACTTTCTTTATATACCCCATTAATATTTCAAATACAAGTTATTTTTCATGCTGTTAAAACCTGCATTGTTTCAAGAGCAGCAACTATATTAAAATGCAGAACTGAAACGAACTACAGCAACAGACTATAATGATTATGTTCTGTTTCTGCACTATTATACTGTGTTTCCATCCTGTGCTTAGCTCATCTTCCCTTTTTGCCCCTGTTAGTTTGTTTCTACAACTACTTAATGGTTAACTGATTGTGTTCACCAGTGTCTTGTTTAAATTTTTCAATAGGGCATGTATTTCATCCCTTGTCAATCATCTGTTTGTCTTGCATTGTCTTTGTCTCCTCAGATTAGATGAAAACCAATGTTAAAACAGATCTAGTCATGTTTTTCAGTGTAACTGCAACAAACCTGCCACTTATTTGGTTATCTGTAATACGTTCTGTTGTTTTTCATTTTATTCCCTTTAATTTTATTATCTTTATTTTGATCATTTAAATGCAATTCCTTTTTTAATTGAATAGTACTTCATAGCAACATGGTTATGATTTAAAGGGATAGTTCACCCAAAAAGGAAAATTACATTTCCTCATGTGGTTTTAAAATATTATGACATTATTTTCTTTTGTTAAACAAAATAGAAGGCATTTTGAAGAATTCTAGTTGATTGTATCCATGGACTTCAAACCTGGGAAACAAATTACTATGGAAGTCAATGGGTGCCAACTACCAGCATTCTTCTAAATATCTTATTTTGTGTTCCACAGAAAATTATACAGAATTATAAGAATACATAACTGTAAATTTTGGGTGATCTATCCTTTTAACCCATCATGTAATTACTTAACATTAATAATTAACTAATTATACATTTATTTCATATTTTTACTTTCCAATACTTGCATAAAAACATCATGTAAAATAAATAGATATAATATCTTTTGCTATTACGTTGAAATTGGTACCAACAAGCATTCTGGTACTTTGACACGATAGCTCTCAAGTGTACAGCAAATGGATCTGTTTCAACATACTAGACAGCTGATCTGATCAGCAGAAATGCATGAAGTGACAAGTGTGAATAGGTCATATAAGTGCCGAACAAATCCTGTTGAAGGATCTGAATTGAACCTCAATTGGAAATGTTCTGAAGTGTCCCCTGATATATTTAGCAGATCACTGGACCCTCAGGGAAGAAAAAGACAAGCCTTCAGCTTAAAGACATGTGGAAGCCAGAATGTGCACTGCCAGTGAGGATTAGTAGCCTAAAGGAAATGATTTTGTATCTCTCCTGAACTCCTGTCTTCACATTTTCACAATGGTCCAAAGGAATGATTTGGACAAGCTGTACCTGTCCAGCTTGATATGTATGTATTCAGTGTATATACAAACATGCATTTAAGCTATATAAACACAGGTGTGCAATAGTGTTTCCTGTGCACTGTGCAGCTAGTGAATCTACTCAAAAGTATGTACTTTAGTACTAAATACATATAGCATTAATAAGATACTTAAAGAAATAAACTACAATATAAAAATATATTTAAGAAACCGTTTTAGACAAAATTAATTAAAAAGTGTTTGAGATGACTAAATGGGCCATTGGAATAAATGCAGTTTAAGAATGGAAAAGGCATTTGTGCCTTTTTTGTACCGTATACATTCACAGGATCTACTGAACTGAAATTAAATTATTCCAGATGAATCAGAGCTATTCAAATATTCACAAGGTCATGGAACATACTACAACTGAATGTGGTCAAATTTGAAAAGACTGTATAAAAGTGCATGCCATACAGTAGTTCAGTTCAACCATAGTTCAGCTGTTATCTAAAAAAAAAAAAAGAATGTACTCAAAACTTTGCGATGTTTATATGCAAATAATACTTTCACACTTATCTTTCGCCAGCCTAAACATTAAGACCTTCACATCTCTAAGCAAGCAATTTGTCATCATCTAAACGCCAATTTCCACAAGGACAGGCCTTCAAAACTATTACAGTAAACCTCAACATCAGGCACATAATGCTGACTAAACTCTTTCCATGTTATTACACACATATAGCACATACACACACACACACACACACAAACTCAAGACCTTTCATCAGCGCATACTATAATTGCATCTGTTCACTCACTTCAGAGTGACATTTTGCTGAGCTCATGTAATACTCTAAAAGCGACCTGTTCAAACAACCAACAGAAATAAAGATTAAGCATATTACACTATAGACGCTACCTAATGTGGCCACATTCACTTTATAGTTCATCAAAAAATATGCCTTGTGGATAGTTCTCGAAAATGAACTGGACTAGTCAATTGTGTAATAAATATAATAGAATGGGCGCATTTAGGCAGAATGCTCTTAATGAAGCATAAACGCACTAATGGTTTTTCCCAGAAGAGGGTTGTGCTTACTATTGGGCGGAGTCATTGAGCTGGTACTCGCGGGCACGGCTGAAGCACTCCTGGATGCCCGAGTCAGACCACAGGCGAATCATGGCAGACAGCAGCTCTGGAGAATAGGGCTCAGTGTCCTCCATGCGGCTCACAACATCACACACCATCTTAGCATCCGCCTGTTAAAAGAAAACACGCAGAGATTATCCATTAGTGCGATGAGGAGACTTCTGAATACAGGATCTTTAATGCAGAATAGCATGCTATGCTTCTTTAAAAAATGGAATTGAATTACGATCACAAATCATAGTATGTTCATGATGGTCTATTTCAGCTGGAAACTCATTAGAACAGCATGATATTTGAAAACAGCTCAGGCTCTATCAAAATATGTGCCTCAGTCTACATTTCAGGGAAAAACATTGCTCCTGGTACATTTCGTTGTACGTTTCAGATGACAAATCCACTAGATTTTTTTTGATTTTTTCTAATTTCAAATACGTTACTTAGGGTACGTTTTGTTGTATGTTTCAGATATACATGTCCAAGGAAGGCAGAGCTTGTTGTACAAATCCCCAAGCAAACGACTGACCTAAGGCCTTTTGGAAAGAATTCATCATTTTAGATTAATTGGGATGTTTTTTAGGGGAGTGGAACTGTGTAAAATATAACAATTCACAAGCATAGATAAATTCAATGGCAAACATACCAATTAAATAAACAGTGCTTTATGGACTCTAACAGTATTCGGGTACAGAAATTGAATAATCAAATTACAAAAATGTGAAAATTGTTGCTAAAGCTGCAAACGTTATCATTTCTTGTTCCCGAAATGAAACTGGCATGAAAGGCTTACACAATCACAAGCATTAAAAACACATGCAAATGATAAACTCGTGCAAACTGCAAATGATGTCAGGGTTAAACTTTCTAATGACTCCACAAATCGCATGTGAAGACAACTATAATCCTGACTGGACATTGCATCAAGTGATGTGACAATTACAAATTGGGATGTTGATATAGAACAGTTTGAGGTATGTAAACAAAAACAATGATCTCAACTTTTTTCCTGTTTTACATTTTTTAATTTCTATAGCTTCAGAAAATCCAAAAAGAGCCACATATTGATAAATAATGTTATGATAGCCATTTTAACATGAAGTTATGACTGAATTGTTACAGTTATGAAATAGTTTAATAACAAGCAGGAAATGTTCATGGGCCAACGACATGACCACATTGAAATGGTCTATACCAGTGGTTCTCAACTGGTTTGGCCACGGGACCCACATTTTTACATGGTCATCAAGCCGCGACGCAAATTTTTAGGAACTCTAATATAATTTTAGAAATTATAATTAATTTGTATTTATTTGTTACCATACACAAGTAGTGACAGAAAAATCATGAGAAAATCAGCAAGACTTACAAATAAACAATATTTTATTGCTGACATTTAACAAACTGTATCAAATCTTAGAAATGTTACAAAGTAAAAACGACAAACACTGTAAACAGCGGTTAGGGTAAGGAAAGGTTGTTACCATAAACAAAACTGAACTGTTAATAAAA
>CAIGQQ010033930.1:2981388-3000260 GCA_903798035.1 Danio albolineatus | reverse complement strand
TATATATATATATATATATATTTCCAAAACTGTATATCCATATATTACTACTAAATTATCAACATGGCAACATTCTGTCTTCCTGTTCCCGATAATTTTTCCCTCGCTTACTTCTTCTGTCCTGCACACTTATGACATCACTCCCTTTTCCGAACGCATTTAAAAAGCCTGACAGCAATACCGACTTCTCAAAGGAGCGTTTAGTTTCTTTTATAGACATCACAATTGCGCCTACTACTCGAAGGGACCGTGGTTCCGCAACAGCACAAGCCAAAAGAGGAGAGCGTGAGAAATGGACTGGATGAGTGGAGTGAAAAGAAAAGAACCATGTTAAATAGAGAGTGGAAGAGAAGATGGGGGTCAGTTCAAGAAGGCTGGTCCTGCACCCTATCCATTATCAGCTGTGAGAAAGAGTAAAGCGTTCACACATTACAACAGTGAGATGTGGAGGCCTGGGAATTTAAAAGCATGGATGTTGCTAATTAAGGCAATTAATTAACTAATATTAACATTTAAAATGTACTAATAGACATTTCCATACTTTCTCAGTTGATTGATTACATTACGGACTGCAGAGATTCTTTTGTATTAGGGGTTTTCTAAAATGACACATTTGAATATGCAACATAAGGCATTATTTCATGAAGTATTCATTCTTTTGGACACATTTCTAGCACAAACATTTCAACAATGGAGAAAGTAAGGTTTCAAATCTATCTCTTTTTTTACACCTTAGAACAGGGCTTCTCAAAGTCCGTATCTGGACAGTGAGGGCATTTAATCCCGACCAGACTCCATTTTGTATTTCGCAAGACCATGTGTAAAGGTATCAAATTGTGCATTTCCTTCATTGATAAATGCATAAACCTTGAAAAATCAACTGTTTTGTTGTTTGCATTTTTGAAAAGAAAGAAAGAAAGAAAGAAAAGAAAGAAAGAAAGAAAGAAAGAAAGAAAGAAAGAAAGAAAGAAAGAAAGAAAGAAAGAAAGAAAGAACATGAGCCAAAATTAAAAAATAGTTTTCATGCGTGACTCTGTTGTCATGACACCCAGTGATCATACGAGGTTTCACGTCATCGAGCAGGCTAATCGCATGCGTGCGCCTGCTTTAACGCACCCCAGCAAAGCAACCATTTGATGGATGAAGATGTTGGTTTCAAAGTTGAATGGACAGATAAGTATTCATTTATTTGGCCACAGTACAGCACAAAGCCATTCTGCTTGATTTGTAATGAGACAATTGGAGTTGTAAAGAGTGGAAATGTGAAACAAAACAATACACAGACATTTTGAACAGCTGATCCACAATATACAGATATAAGGATGACAAAACTCCACCTAAAGTTTTCATTAGACACCTTTTAGACCCATTTTTCACCTTTTCTTAGAGAGGTCTGGATGCAGACCTGGTGCAGTTGCAATCTGAGCTGCATGCAATGCTTTTTATTGCACACACCTAACCATACCCCTCGCATTGACGTCACTTGAGTACACTGTGTCTGACATAGCATCTCTGAGATATGCAATCTTAGTTTGTACAAAAATGCACTTATATTAGTGGTTTTGCCACATTTGCATTGTATTTAATGTGTTTTGAATGTAAATGCCATTTTATTTAAAGAAAAATAAACAGTGTTGACTTGTGATGCATGTTATGGATGTTTATTTAATACAAGTTACGTATTATCAATTGTTCTGGACCTTTGACCATAATAAAAACGAATGTAGACATGTAATATAGGACATGACATGTAGGATGTAATGTAGACATTCAAAACCTTTGCATTTGCTGATGAAAAAACTCATTTTAGGAAAAAATATTTAATAAAATGTACATTTCAAGCACAAACACAAACTGATAGAGTGTGATGATTGCAGAAACAGTTCAAAGTGTATTTTTGGTGTTTAGGTTACATTATTTACTTTTTAAAAAGTCAAAAATCTCAACATGAACATGTTTTTGTCTGCAGTGTCTAGTTCTAATCCATGCTTGATGCAAATGCTGTTTTGTACAGTTTTTTTCTGTGAAGATGCAGACATTTTAATCTTGACTGAGAAAAATAGATGCATCTTCCGTATGACTTGTCAATAGGGACAGATATTGCTGCCATCTCTATGGTAATGCAGCGGGGGCCGCATCATCAGCAGGAGGCCGTATGATTGGCTGAGGGAGCCTCCCTTTCCTTCTCCCCTGTTGAGTGTGACCTTTGAGAGCAAGTCCTCTGAACTCAGCATGACTGAAGCTTCTGGAGTCCTTACAACACACACACACACATCCACACTCTCTCTCTATCTAACTATTCTCAATCATAATAGATGCTTATTTGTTTTTGTTTACAGTTAAATTAAAGATGTGATGATAATATTAGTGGAAAAGAATGCAGTGTTATTGGTTATGTGTAGTCTAATAATACATACAGTAGAGCTAATGTAGTGACAGTTTGAGCTTCACAGCACAACATGAAGCAGAGGATTACCTCAACATTACCCCTTCCGGGGGGAATTATGGAACATCAAACTGGCGTCCAGAGGTTCTTTGAGCCTTTATAGTGACAAATGTCTCTATCTTGAAGGTTTGCAGTGGGAGCACTTTTACCATGCATTTTTGTCTTGATTTAAAGGGGTCATTTGATGGCAATTTTGACAGCATGTAATACAAGTATCCCCAGAATGTGTCTGTTATGTTTCAGCAGAACAAAAACACTCTGTTTTCACTTTTTTGTTAGTACCTTTAAACGGCACTCATTGAAATATTAATTCAAAAAATAGGAGTGAGTCTGGGGTTGTTAAAAGACCTTTTAGGTCTTAAAAATGAAAATATTTTAATCAATGTCATTGAAGTTACCATATACAGTGCTCAGCATATATAAGTACACCCCTCACAAATCTATCTTTTAAATTCAGATTTTAAATAGGACGCTATACAATATTATATTTGTGCATATACATTAGATAAGTCAGTACAGAAGCCAAATCTGGAGCTTATCTAACAAAATAACTTTCCACATGGTCCAAAAACTAGTACACCCAAATGTATATGTTATAGGAAAATATTAAATACAAATAAAGAGGAAAAATCAAAAGAGAAGCAAAAAAAAAAAAAAAAATAGTTCAAATTTTAGTTTATTTTTGCAATATTTTGTATTTATAATCATTTATTGTATTATTTTTCCATTTCTATACGTTTGGTGACTAAAATATTATTTTAATAAATATACCTGTTTAATAAATCTGTTTTGTTTAAATGCACCAAAATACATTGCCTATATTCACTGAGAAATGGATAAAAATATTCATTTTCAAAATGGGTGTACTCAATTATGCTGAGCACTGTATGGTTCTTCCCACATTAAATGCAAATGAGCTGCTGCTTTCTGCCCCCTTTTAGAATTGGGTGGAGCCTTAAATGTCCATGCCTTGGGTTGTTAGGGATCAACAAAACTGTAGAATCAATAGCTGTCAACAAGGATGTTCAGCCTTATTTTTTCAAATACTATACTGTATTATGCATAATTAATGTGCATTTATGAATTAGGCAGATGGTGAACGTTTTTGGGATAAAACTAACAACATGACATTTGGAAATAGAAAGTTAGAAAGTGTTTTTATATTGGACATTTATTTGACATTCATGCTTCTCTTCAGACAATTCCATACAATATCAACAAACATTTGAGCAAAATGACAGTAATGTATACAATAAATATGGCTCCTTTTAAATATGTAATGATTGTGATGGAACATAATAGACAACGTATTATCAAATTTTGAGTTTTACATCTTTGCTGCATAAAACAATTACAATATTGAACATTCATAATTACTTTACTGATCTGTATAGAGATTTGGTATTAACTGTTATTGTTTTGCAACGACACATTATTTTTCGAATAAGCTCTTATTCTTATTGTGATTAAATGTTGAAAATTGTATTACAATATACTGTATTATTATGATATTGACCCAATCTGCAAAAAATTATATTATAGCAGTTAAAATAACCTATTCTTAGTGTACTGCCTTTCTGTATATACATTTTACAATAAAGTCAACAGTGAGTGTTAATTAATGAATTACCATTAACAGTGAGAATAGCCATATTATTTAGTTTATATCATTTAGCCATTTTATAGTTTTATGTTAAAATAAATAAAGAAAAAATTAATTAATATAAGTAGCTATTATCTAAAACAATTGTGATTTCATTTTAATGCATTATTAGGCATAAAATGCTTATGTACATTGTACATTAGATAAATTTAGTTAAATTTCAGTAAATTAGTTACTTTAAAGTTTAGTAAAGTAGTTACTTTAGTTAAATTAACTAATGTTAACAAATGGAACCTTTCTGTACAGAGTTAATGTATAAAAGGCCTATGAAATCATGTTCAATGTCGTAGGCCAGAATAACATGTGAAAATGATAATGTTGTAAATAAATCACCAATCAAGTTTTCCAGCATTTAGTGCTGTGATGAACAACCACTGCAAATAAAATAAACCAAATATTCTTAAAAGGCACTATAGGTTGTTTTCACATGACGTCGGGCAGGAAGTGGTTCTTCCATATGAATCGCTATCAAAACATCAAAATGTTTCTGATGTATGTTGTTTATAATTTTTTTAATCAGCCAAAATAAGACATGCTGAAATGCTTTTATAGACTTCCAAAGTTTTGTCTCATAAAGGGGGGACGTTCCAAGAAACTGGCAGAGAAACGGAAGAAAAGGCGGAATTTATTTATTACTTCCATGTGTACGAACTTTTTTTTTTAAACACGATAATTCGTTAGACAGCACTAATAAAGTTTATATAGTGTACAGGCCTAGATATGTATAAAAATATGTTAACGTGCTATGTAAAAATCAGATACAAACACCAACACACTTAAACAAAATTGAGGAGAATATAAATAGCGTACCCTGCCATGTAATCGCTGCAATGAAATCTCTGTCTTGCTTTGCAATAATCCTTACTTTAAGTCTTATCCTATCCTTACCTAAGTCTTTACTGATGTTTCGGTGGAATAACAATCGTAACTTTAACGTCTATTCACGCAGCAGCACTAGATGTTTGTTGATGGTAAGTTCATTGACCGCACACAAAACAAATACCCTTGCGACAAAACTAGACATTATTGTGGAGCACTTTTCTCCTATATATAATAATGTAGATATGTGTCCACGCTATTGTATGCTTTCATTTGTTATTTCGTGATGTCTGGAAGATTTCCGCATGGAAAAAAAGCTATAGTAATTTATAATGAGCATGTTTTTGAATCACACAGTCAAGTGTATAATGTGTACAACTCTTCATTAATGAATGCTACTAACTACTGTAGCATAGTAAACTGATGAACTCTAATAAATACTGTAAAGTTAGTGTAAACTGTGGTGTATTGTCATAAGCTGCGTCCCAAATGACACACTATACACTATGCACTTATGCACTATGTACTTATGCACTTACACACTCAACAGCATAGTATATGTATGTAGTGTTGTCCCAAATGGAACACCAATGGCTTTTTTACTAAGTGGAAGTTCAAGCTGTTTCCCAGATGACGTCTGACGGTTGCCAAGTTAGTGAAATAAATGACCAAAAAAACAAATAATACCTGGCATGAGTGTAACTGCATTCACTGTCGGAAGGCGCTATAATCCCTCTCGTCGGAGAATTTTGCTTTCACAGTCCAAAATAAATAAAGTTATCCAACATGTGCGTCCGATAGCTCCGCCCCTTCCGCTACATGCGCAAAGCTGCGGTCGTTGAGTGCGTGAAGTGTCCATCATTACACACTGAATGGACTACTTACACTTTTTATACTACAAAATGGCATAGAATAGTGCATACGTATGCGATTTGGGACGCAGCTATAGTGTGTAATTTTAGAAACTGAAGCCTATTGAATAATTTATTATTCAGTGTCGTAACACAGAAACAATATAATTAATGATAAATAAAGTTTAATTCAAGTAATTATCTATAGGATGCGTCCAAACACTATAGTATTTACTATAGTATTTTTTCATGTAACATAGCTTGTACAGTATATACCGCCTCGATGACAGGCAAATATATTTTAGTTCAGTAGAAACCTCAGCCCTCTTCATGATATAAGGGTCAATGTATGTGGTTATTTCCTAATTATATCTCCTTTGAAACATGGTAGAAAATCGCAAAAATTACGATCTCCCATTCAGTGTTTTACTTCTGCCCTCCATCTGAATTTCGCAGGTCACCAGAACCAAGTGATTAAAAACAACCTATTCTGAAAATTTTAAATAACAAATTATTTTACAGCATTTTGAAATGCCTACGATATCAATATTCTGCATGCTCATTTTCACAATATATACTGAATTATTGGATACTGACATACATCTGACAATGAATGTCCAATATAAAAAAAATATAATAATAATAATTTAAAAAAAAACATTTTTACTGCAATCAACAGTTACTTGCTTAGGAAATTAAGTTGCACGAAGAGCACAAACTTCTGTTATCACCTCTTTCTTTGCATATATTTGGGTTGCATTATGCAAATATTCTTTATATTGACATAGATTAAGGTATTTTCAGCAGACCTTCTCTTTGAAATAGAAAAAAATGCCAGATTTCTTTTTTTTTCACTATGTAGCTTTGCAGATCTTGTACGTACACAAACAGCTACATGACACACTAAAGAAAAAGAAAAGCATGAACACATCCTATGACCCCTTTTGAAATAAACAGCAAAAATAAACCCAAAAAGCTGATTGCTGCCGACAGATGCACCTGTTTCCTGTCTCTCGGTGCATTTCTTGCAGGTGGGTCTGTCTCTAATGTCACGACACTGGTCACGCCTCTCATTCTTCATTCTGCCTCTGTGTTTTTTTTTTTTTGGTGGAGGGGGTGAGCATGTGATTCCTGAGTGATTGCCCATTGAATCTAGATCAGGCTCATAGAGACGCATAATAGCTATTCATTACGGCTCTTGCGCAAACCAAAGAGAATGGACCAATCTTCATCAGCATTCATTTATTAGAGGAAACAGCGCGAGGAGAGAACTCAACACGCTGCAGATTTGAATCGCAGATCAGTCAGTAAACCGGCATGGCGGACCATAGCCTGACGCTGCACCTGGAATGAGCACAGCAATTGTAGGAGTGACGCAAGTAGTGCACTGTGAACCCATCATATCCAGCAGAACTGTCATTTTACAGTAAATGCTGGATCCCTCAGAGTATCATTAGGTGTTTGAATCACTCGTGTTGGGCATCACGACAGTGTCTGTGTCTGCTATTGTTACTTTAATGTGCAATTCAGGCTGGGCATCGGCAACTAACTCATGATACGTTGCACATCGTGGCACATATGTCATGTTTAATTATGTGGCATTTTAACAGGATCACTGCTGAGAGAGAGACCCAATGTGTCCACCAGAGTAATATGCAGGATCAGTTTCAATCTCTCTCATGTGGTTCATAAAAGCAAGTCTGAGCAGACTGAGAAATGTCAGAATAGGTCAGAATCAGTGAGCTTCATTTCCATATAAATATGTCTGTTACACCAAATTAAAGAAGATATAACAGAATTTCGGCGACGCAGTAGCACAGTACGTAGTGCTGTCGCCTCACAGCAAGAAGGTCACTGGTTCGAGCCTCGGCTGGGCCAGTTGGTGTTTCTGTGTGGAGTTTGTATGTTCTCCCTGCGTTTGCGCGGGTTTCCTCCGGGTGCTCCGGTTGCCCCCACAGTCCAAAGACATGCGGTAAGCTAAATTGTCCGTAGTGTATGAGTGTGAATGAGTGTGTATGAATGTTTCCCAGAGATGGGTTGCAGCTGGAAGGGCATAAGTAGCGTAAAACATGTGCTGGATAAGTTGGCGGTTCATTCTGCTGTGGCAACCCCTGATTAATAAAGGGACTAAGCAGAAAATAAAATAAATGAATAACAGAATTTCACACATAGTTTGGCGTTTTATTCATACAAATGTTATTTGAAACTGGATGGATGGATCTAAACTTAACTAGATAGACAGACAAACATATGGATAGATAGGTAGACCCACTTGCTATGTACAAGGTTGAAGACAAAATTATTAGACCTATTATTAAAAAAAAATTAAAAAAATAAAATATATATATATATTTTTCAAATATTTCCTAAGTGATATTTAAAATAATTAAAAGAAATGACACATTATTTTCTACTATTTTTTGTTTGTTTGTTGTCTGGTTAAATTCTTTACTTTGACTAGTATTATATCTATATATAGTTAAATAACAAAAAAAAATTAATAGTTTTTTGATTTGGTACAGAATCAACCACTGTTTACCAAGGACTTGCTTAACTAACCTAAGTTACCTAGTTAAAATATCTTAACATAGTTCAGATTAACATAGATAAGTATCTTACTAGTAAAATAACTAGTAAAGTACGTACTGTTGTCATGGCAAAGACAAAAAAAGGTTTAAAATGTGCTGAAAAAATCTCTGTAAAACATTACTTGAGAAATATTTGAAAAAGAATTGATTAATTTCATAAGTTCAATCATTGTGGCTTCAATTGTAATAGTGAAAGTTTGTAGTGTATGCATGCAGTATCCTGTAGCAGATGCATGGCGAATAAAAACTGGAATAGTGTTTTATCATTTTCACACAAGCAAAAAAAGCATTTTGCAGAGTAGATATGTCTTCATTATTGTAGTAGATAATCCTTAATGCAGGCCGTCCTCGTACTGTATGTGTGTATAGTTGGGGTTCACCCTGTTCTCCGCGTAAGAGCGGGCACAGCCATTTGAATCTTTCTGGCTCGAGACTTCCGGTCTCATTCACTTCCCTTCAATTTTAGAAGTTAAAAACAGCTTGTTATGCTGCAAACTGATATTTTCTTTTTATATTATTCTAGGTTATCTGTGTAGTCAAACACGTGTTTGTAGATCAAGTAGTTTGACCGTTTTCTGCTGTTTATTATTAGTCAAGATCTAAAACAATCGCAAAAAAGAGCGCACTTCCGCATTGAAGAATAAGGTCAATAGTGAAGGTGAATTGTCATGTGGCATGATCAATCTAGTGATGCAGTGTTGAATCAGGTGGCTTCTAATCTTGTGATGAACAGGAGAGTAACATACAGTGCCCAGAGGGCCGTGCTCTAATAATCTATCACTGTGGATGGCAACTTTTCCTTTCAATCTAACACAGAGAAAAGAGAGATGCTCTGCTTTGCTGAAGACGTATAGACCCCGCTCAAGTACTTTATCAAAGGCCGTGACACAACTTCCTAGACGTAGATTTAAACTACAAATCATCTTCTCAAGGTTACAACCATTGGCATATGTTGGACTTCTAAAATGAGGAGGCTGATAGGTCACACACACAACGATTTTTTGTGTTTTTCAATATGGACATAAACGAAAGTGAATCTCCGAGTGGGTGATTTGCTAACTGTGTCATCAGTCCATTTCAATGAATCAGAGCGCTTTCACACTCTTTTCTGAAGAAACATCTTTGTTTTTTTGATCTACTAATAAATCTCAAATACATTAAGACTTTATTTTAATGACATTATTATGCACAGCAAAACTGCTTTTCTTACTTCGAGTTTTTATCTTGTTTCTAGTCCAAATATCTAAGGATTCTTTAATCAAGAAGCATTTACTAGACAAAAAAATAATGTCAAAATGAAGTCAGTTTTTGGCAATGGGGTAAGCAAAATAATCTTGTTTTTGCTTACCCCACCGGCAAATTATTTAGCTTGTTTTTAGGAAAACCTGAATACAATTTGACATTCTTTCTGAATACAAGACGTTATCTTTTGCTCTTCTAGAAAATGCTTCTTGATTTAAGAGTTTTTATATACTGGAACTGGAAACAAGACAACTCAAATAAAAAAAAAAACATTATTTGCAATGTATGTATAATGGTAATAATGGATGGTAATAATCATTGCTAATGTTAAAAGCACAGATGTTTAAAAAAACGAAAAAAAGGCAACCACTAGGAATCTGCATGCAGGCAAAGTCCTTTAGAAAAGCCTTACACACACACACACACACACACACACATATTCGCCAGTATTATGGATGTGCTTTAATTAGAAAACAGGATAGCAAGCTATACAGTTATGACAACTACAATTTATCTTTTGGTGATGCTGAAAAAAACTCACAAGAGATTCCCACTGTTATGCACTTCATCATCTTGGTATTTTCCAGACTGCAAACTGCATACTCTTACAGACTTACAGTAGGGGGTGTCCATGACACCATTTTCAATTAAAAAAAAGTTATGAATTCCAGTATTCATTCACATGAAAACAGCATTTTGGAGGGCTGAAGATGCAAACTTTTGAAAATGGGTATCAAAATGCATGTTTTTGAAAATGATACAGTTACTGTAAAATGCATTTTTCTGTAAATCTATTTATGAAATTTAATACAGATTTGTTTAGTATTCAGTCAATATGCATATTTTTAGTGTTTCTTTACAAAGTGACATTGCCAACAACTGGCCTGGGATGCATAATAAAGTGTTTTTATTCATTTCATTTAGTCTGCACCATCATGCAAGATGGCGCCGACGACGATGGCCACCGCTGTGTCGTGCTCTGCAGCTGTTTTAGTGTTTTGTGTTAGTTGGTCCTGTCTTGAGTCACATTCCCACAATTAGTTTCACCAGAGACGAATTGTTGGACATTCAGAAAATATATTTATTATCTGTTTTTTTTGTCCTGTCTCTGTAATTCTGTTGCACTGTAGAAGCTCTGTCATGAAAACAAATTCCTCATATGTGTGAACATACCTGGCAATAAAGCTCTTTCTGATTCTGATTCTGATACAGATGAGGTTCCGTTTACATTAGTATGCGTACATTTTAAAATGCTTACATTGTTACAGTTATGCTTGGCATCTACAAAACTATGGCACTTTCAACCCACAAGCATTTTGAAAATGCTATAGACCTGATTTAGTTTGAAAAATGTTCCATTTTTAGTTTAGACAGACTGAAAGGCAAACTTCTGAAAGTGGAGGCGCAGCCAACTACAATTGCCCAGATTCCTCAATGAATGGTCACTTATCATGCATTTTGGGATGTAGTGTGACTGGACACTATTTAGTAGTTAAAATGTCAGTCTAGATAAGTATTTTCATTCTAAAATGCTCTCTTAAAAGGAAATTTTGCTAGTGTGTAAAAAGCCTATCAAACTGCTCTGGAGGATCCCTTGGGTACTGTATGAAATGAGAAAACACTGTCATGCACTTCATTAGCCAGGGCTGCCCTGGGTTCTTCCAGTTTTTTTTTTTTTAAATCAACATGTTAATCTCAAAAACACCATTCTGAATCATGCTTGCTGAATCAAGTCCAGTTCTTCTTGCACCTTACCAATACTACTAATTACAAAAAGAGTGCATGTTTAGCTGTAGCACATCTCACATTCCCAAAAACATAGAATGTGCATTTCATTGCATTTTTAGTAATATAGACCTATCAAAATTCTGGGTTAAACCGGGGTAAAACCTTTTAATAATAAAAAATGCCTTCATTTGGGATGGAGCCAGCATTTCTTTGTGTGCGCACAACCAAAAATAGGACAGAAACATAACAGAATTTTAATGTGACAATATGAAACAACAGCTTAATATACTAAAAGAAACTTCTTTAGTCTCCATCAAATCACAAGGCTTTACCAATTATTTTGTTATTAAATAAAGCATAATAAAATATATTGACCAAAAAGTCCAATGCATTCATTTACACTTAAATGAAACAATATGGTCATTATCAACTTGCATTTAAAACAGGCAAATGCACAAGTGTGAAAAAGAAGGCTACAATTAGAGCAAACCCTTTATTAGATTAAGTGTCTGATAATCTACATCTCTATGGTAGAAAGGGAAAGCCCATGACAAGAAACTTGATGATTTAGAGGAATGACGCAGAATGTTCCACAGAATAGTTCACTATGCAATGATGACCGTTCATCTCCTGCCTTTATCATCTCAAGACAGTAAGATGATGATCATATTATTATCAAGACAGACAGACAGCCGCATCATTAAGCAGCTGCTGGGTTCGTCTGGTTCACACTCAATGAGAAAGTCACTTCAGGAGAGACTGTCATTTGGCTCCTCGGCATGAAAACACAGGCGGAGGGCCGAGTTTGTCACATTGGTCAGGTCATGCTGAGGCCTGCACTGACTAATATTATAGTTCTCTAGGAGAATGAATACGACACCAAAAAGATGACAAACCACTGACTCATAATGATGAGATGATCTAATCTGATATACAGGAGTCGCACTCTTACTAACAAGCATCCTATTCTGCAGGTCTACACCATTCACTGGCATTTTGACCTGTTGATCCTTTGAGAAATAAGTACATTTTAGAATGCTCTAAATAACTATATTGCTTAAATGCAATTAGTTGTACATTAAGATGTAATTAAAACACAATTTTAAATGGATAAAGTGGACAGTCGAATGTACTTTCAAGCTCAGAGTATTTTCATAAAACAGTTATTATATATATATATATTGATAGGCACATACTTACAGTACATACATTTACACACACATACATACAGATTATTTCCACTACCTGACAAAAGTCTTGTTGCCTATCCAAGTTTTAGGAACAACAAATAATAACTTGACTTCTAGTTGATCATTTGGTATCAGAAGTGGATTATATGAAAGGCAAAGACCACTAGATTACGGTTATTTTACCAAAATAAAATATGATCATGCCTTGATATTGAATTATTTAATTAGGACAGTAAGGTCTGTCTTTGCTTAGACAAAAGTCTTGTCACTTAACAGAAATAAATGTACAGTATAGAATGTAAAGTCATGGTGCAGTGGAAAAACAACTCATTTTGTGTATGACTACATGAGGACTACATCCATACATCTCTGCAATGACTCAAATAACTTCCTAATAAAGTCATCTGGAATGGCAAAGAAAGCGTTCTTGCAGGACTCCCAGAGTTCATGAAGATTCTTTGGTTTCATCTTCAATGCTTCTACCATCTTACCCTAGCCATGCTTAATAATGTTTATGTCAGGTGACTGGGCTGACCAATCCTAGAGCACCTTGGCTTTCTTTGCTTTCAGGAACTTTAATGTGGAGGCTGAAATACAGTATGAGAACGAGTGCTATCCTGCAGAAGAATTTGCCCTCTTCTGTGGTTTGTAATGTAATGGGCAGCTCAAATGTCTTGATACCTCAGGCTGCTGATGTTGTCATCTACTCTCCAGATCTCTCGCATGCCCCCATACTGAATGTAATCCCAAACCATGATTTTTCCTTCACCAATCTTGATTGATATCTGTGAGGATCTTGGGTCCATGTGGGTTCCAATAGGTCTTCTGCAGTGTTTGATGACTGGGATGCAGTTCAACAGATGACTCATCAGAAAAGATCCACCTTCTGTCACTTTTCCAAATGATCAACTACAGTAGAGGTCAACTTACTAATTGTTGCTTTTACAACTGGGACCAATGACAGGACTTTTGTCAGGTATATAGACTGAACAAGTAATGCACACAACGGTAAAATGTAAAATTTCAGACACCCAAAATGTCATTGTCCAGTAAATGTAAAAAAGGGTAACTAAATGTTTTCAAACAAAGAACAAAATGTTTTTCAACCTATTTTTTTTAAATAGTGTCATGTAAACACCCTTCAAATATACTTTAATGCTCTATTAAATTGTTTATTATATATTAACTGTAAATGTAATATTGAATAACAAACTAGTTACATTTAAAATGACAAAATAATTATAAAGGATTATTAAATTATGTGACATTACAAAGTGCACTTTTAAAACACATACTCAGAAACATGAATGTGTACAGTTAAAAGTGGATAAAAAAAATGTACGCACAGTAAAAGTGGATTAAGGACAGAAGCATACTTCGATTTCACAATAAGCAGCTAACTATCATTGCAAAGTTTATTGATCTTTTGGGCAATTTAGGCTTTCTAATTACTCCGATTCCACTGCAATCCAATGCACTGCAACAAACCTTTTGGAAACGTAAATAAGAACTGATGAATGTGGTGAAAGATTGATTAACACATTCAATACTGAGGATCTATTGTAATAATGTTACCTAATAATTTGATGTGATATGCAGTTTTTGCTGACTATGGTAGCTAGCCCATAGGCATATAAACACGTAAGTTATCCTTAATACTAAAATGGTCAAAGCTGCTCCCATATTGCATCTTAGAAAAGATATTTTACTGTTAAGGATGCTGATGATGTATGTGTCAAGATGGTGGATGCATTAACATGTCTGCAGCAATCAAATAGGGCATCTACATATAGTAATCTATGAACTACAGTAGCTATTAGCTTAGCAAGCACTAGCTGATATTTGTACCCGAGTAAAATGCTTCAAGTCAGTGATTTATGGGGTTCTATGATGGATTAGTATGCGCCTTAGAAGGCAGCTGCCTCTGTAGGCGGTTTTGGAAACGAGCTTTATATTATAGGCATACTATATTACACGAATTAAATATTGTATGTTACGTAATATGCTTATCCTGAACACTATGTGTGTGGGAACTTGGATCAAAAACATTTAAATCTTACTAATTAACTACAGGATGTTTCCCACAATTTCCAGAGCATTCAGTGCTGTCAATACAACAAACAATGAAATTGCGACAGATTGAAAATATTACCTGCCACTTTTTCATTCTTTTTTTTTTGATGCTCACTTTAGAAAAGTGAAGAGCTCCACTACAGAAGATACTATTAAGCTAAATCAAATTTAAAGCAAGATCAGCATTAGCTAATGGAAAATGTCTTCTTTTGGCATTGCTCTGCAATTAAAGGGACAGTTCACCCAAAAACATATTATACCATATTTTATTTTAATCCTCAAGCAGTCCAAACCTTTATGAATTTTATTTTCAACAGAAAATATTTCTAAAAATGTTAGAAGCCACTGAAATCTGAAATAAAGAAGAAGAAAGAACGGCCACTGTTTTTAACATTCATCATTATATCTACTTTTGTGATCGACAGAAGCAAAAAGCTTACAGTATCTGAAGTGAACGGTGATTTTTGAGTCAACTATCCCTTTAAGACGCAGGATGAAACAGCAAAAGAAGGCTCATGTCTATAGTTTTCACGCTGAGCTGCTGTCCTCGTTATTTTTCATCCCCTTCCCCCTCAGCTCATGAGTTTTAACATCTCTCTACTTCTCTTACTCCACAGTTTTTATGTCGTGCTCATGGGTAGCAGTCTGAATGATGGGAAGGCCTTTGGCTTCTGTTGCTCGACTCCATCTCTTTATACTCCATCCCGCGATTATCATCTCTCCCTCTCCTCCCTCTCGCCTCACTCCTCCGCATCATGTGACAGTCATCTCCAGTTCCTATGGTTACCGGGCCCTTCTTGGGGAATGTGATTGCAGATTTGGTGTTCGCTCTTTGGTTTTCTCTGGATCTCACCCTCCCCTCCCACTTTCTCACTCTATCTCCTCCCCTCTCTCTCTCGCTCATCTCCATCTCTCTATTTGCCTCCCATGGCAGCTGTTGAATTATTGATTTGATGAAATATTTAGCTGTTATTCTGCTCTCCTGCTGAAGGCTCCAGTTGTGGCCTAATCGCAGGAGGTCCTCAAAGCCCAGAGCGGAGACCACGCCTCTGCTGACCGACAGGCCACACCCACATATCACTGTAAGCTTGCTCTCCCGCATCAACCGCTTCCAGCATAAGTCACTCTCAAAACCATGCCATGCAGTTACTGCAGAAAGAAATCAATGTCCCTCAATAAAGACATTTTAAGATCAATTTCCTCCTTTCTTTCAATAAGTGGCATCCGCAGACCCCTAATCCATCTCTATGACTGGCTAATGTCTGTCTGCTGAGAATGAAGGCTAAGGTTACCATGCTGATACTAATATGTAGTTACATACTTGTGTGTGTGTATGTGTGTGTGTGTGTGTGTGACATTACATACTGTACTAGTGATATAAATTTATCTCAAACAAATAACTCAAATTTGGACCAAACTGATAGGTTGATATGTAATTAAAAATCTAATCAAACGGTTTAATTTGTCCATGTTTTACTCTGATGTAAAAGCCTTGCATTTTTAGAATATATATCTATTATACAAAAAAAAACAATATATAATATACTTTAACATATTTGACAGTTATATTTGATAATTTTTCATATGAATGTGTATAAGAATATTTCTTTTAACATGAATATAGCACGCTGCTTTTTGGTCTATACTGACATTTCGGTGCCATGCCTCCCCTGGAGTAAATAAACCTCTGCATGTCAGCCTGACCTGTCTGTGTTCTCCTGCAGAATAAAGGCGAGCCGAAAAGCATTTGAAAGTGAAGGTGTGCTGTTGCATTACTGACACATCAACATCAAAAAAAGTCTTAGTTTCTTCCCCCAAAGTTTCTCTTTCCCCACTGCGTCATCAAGGTTCTTCAGTGACTCAGAGAGTGAAAAAGTGACAGGCAAAAAAAAAACCTAAAAAACAAACTGGGTCACAGCGCTCCTCCTTCTGCTCTCTGACCTGGCCTTACTCAACTCTTCCTGAAGTAGAGCACACCGACGTGCTCATCCCACGCTGGGGAATTCTCTGTTGGGATTTATGGAGGAATAATTACATTCACATTAATAATTACATTCTAAACCCTGCCCCCCACCTACCATCAGGAGCACTTATTTGATTAATGTCAGATTGGAGAAAAAAAGGATTAGTTATGAAAGTGAAGTGTCTTGACTCGCTCACAAATTAAAACCAAAGTCATTATTGTTTTTTTTTTTTTTAGAAAATTGTTTGTGATTGTATTTCACTTGAGAACCATAGACCAAGTGATACCTGAGGGATAGTTAACACACAAATTATGGAAAATCTTTCAACTTTGATCATAGTGCACGCGCTGGTTGGAGGAACAACAAACCACCCTTGCTTGGCTTAAGCCATTGAAATAAATGGGTTTCACTGTGCAGCATTTTGAGTCTGGTGTGAAAGAGACTTCAGACCATACAGTGACTTTGACAGGACAGAGAGTTCAACCAATGCTCTGAACGTTTCAGCAAAGCCTAATTTTTGCTCATAATTTAGTCTCTTTTTCCATTTCAGCGGAAAACTGAAAAACAATTCCACCAATAACTTTCGATGGAACAAAAATTCAGTGCACCCTGACCAAAAAATTAAAAATCATAAATCATTTACCAACAATCCACTTGTTCCAAACCTATTTGTGTTTCTTTCTTCTGTTGAACACAAAGTATTCAAAGGATGATGGAAACTGGTAGACACCGACTTTGATACTATTTCTTTTTCTTATGAAAGTCAATATTCCCAACATTATTCTAAACATCATCTTTTGTGTTAAACAAATAAAAGAAACTCATAAAGACTTGAATCAAGTTGACGGTGAGTAAATGGTGGTTACTTTTTTTGTGAACTACCCCTTGAGGTTTTTTTCCCCACAGCTACAGTTCATAGTGACAGTATTAACATTCGAATGCATTTCTTGTGTTTGCATTTTGTCCCTTCTCTGTCTTTCATTATGCTCATCCCTTTATAACATCCCTTTATAACAAATCAATGTTATATGGTTTAGAAACAAAATGGAAATTAAAAGACATTGACGGCAACCATGATTTAGGTAATCTGTTAGGTGTGGTACAATTATGACTATGTTTTGCTGCACTTTCCAAGAGCGTTCCATAAGTACTTACTGTATGATGTACCCCTATGTTCTTTTATTTTATGGAATCCAGCAATACAAAAATGATTTTATTCTATAGTCGGAGGTCACATTAGTTAAATTTTGACTATTGGT
Organism: Danio albolineatus; assembly: GCA_903798035.1. NCBI lineage: Eukaryota > Metazoa > Chordata > Actinopteri > Cypriniformes > Danionidae > Danio > Danio albolineatus. The sequence continues at coordinate 2,982,437 of CAIGQQ010033930.1, read as the reverse complement.
ATAATTCCTCTTGTTTTATTTCACCTCTCTGATTCTCTCTCTCTCTCTTCCACAGAGACACTGACAGAGACAAGATGGACCCGTTTCATCTCTCTCTCTCTCACTCTCGCTCTCTCCACAGGCCTGCAGATTTGTATGGAGTCTGCTGAGGCCTGGCATTTATTAAAGTGTGCTGTTCTCTGCTCTCTGCTGCATACCTGATCTGCCACTGCAGGCCACTTTCAACTATATTTATTTTAAGCTGCAGGCCAAAAAATGCTATTATGCCACCAAATATCAGACTTTTAACACTCTCTGGACCACAACCACCTTCCTTCATACTATAATCCCTGTCAGTGCCCAGACCAGCACGCATAAAACACTGTCATCACTATCAGTTAACAGAGTCACACTGGCAATTAACAATGTTTGTATCGGTAATGCAATATATGCAAAGAATCCTAAAATAGGTACATTTATATACATTATGCAGAACAATCACGTAATAATAATAAAAGATTTTTTTTTATAATAATAATAATAATACTGGGCAATGCGATGGCACAGTGGGTAGCGCTGTCGCCTCACAGAAAGAAGGTCGCTGGTTCGAGCCTCAACTGGGTCAGTTGGCATTTCTGTGTGGAGTTTGCATGTTCTCCCTGTGTTCTTGTGGGTTTCCTCCGGGTGCTCCGGTTTCCCCCACAAGTCCAAAGACATGTGGTATAGGGGAACTGGGTAAGCTAAAATTCTCTGTACACTCTCAGAAAGGTACGTGATCTGTCACTGGGGTGGTACCTTTTCAAAAGGTACACATTTGTACCTAAAGGGTCCATATTAATACCTCAAGGGTACATATTAGTACCTAAAAAGTACAAAAATGTTCCTCTTAAAATTTTTAAGTACTAATATATACTTTTGAGGTACCAATATGGACCCTTTAAGTACAAGTGTAGTGTATGTGTGTGAATGAGTGTGTGTGGATGTTTCCCATCCTAAGCTGAAAGGATAATTAATGAATAAATGAATAATAATAATAATAATAATAATAATAATAATAATAATAATAATAA
>CAIGQQ010033930.1:2953197-2974909 GCA_903798035.1 Danio albolineatus | reverse complement strand
ATCATTGGTGGGAGGAGCTTGAGCTTATCCAGCCAATCATAAAACAGGCAAATTTATGTGTTTGTTATTTTGATGCATCATTGGTAGGAGGAGCTTGAGATTATCCAGCTTATTCAATCACAAAAAAGGCAGATTTATGGTAATTGTTTTTGAAACGCGTCACTGGTGGGGTGACATTCATCCAATCACAATTTTCAGGAATTAATCAATAAGAGGATCTTGAGCTGATCCAGTCAACTGAAAAACAGGGGAATTTGACATGTATCACTGGTGGGAGGAGCTTAAGTTTATCAAGCCAATCACAAAACAGGGAAAATTATAGTGATTGCAATTGGGATGCATCATTGGTAGGGAGGAGCTTGAGATTATCCAGCCAATAACAAAACAGGCAAATTTATGATGATTGTTTTTGAATCTTGCCACTGATGAGATGAGCCAATCACAACACACAGATATTTAATGGCATAGTATTTAGGATTAAATAATTGACAGGAACAGCTGATCCAGTCAATTAAAAACAGGGGACTTTATCGTGATTGCTGTTGAGATGCATCACTGGTGGGAGGAGCTTGAAGTGATCCAGCCAGTCAAAAGACAGAACACATTACACACAGCGGCCTCTCAACAAAGCTCACTTATCAATTCCCATGTTTTTTTTCCCCTCACCTCAGTTCTGTATTCAATTTTTATAATTAGTACCGGAGGGAACTTTGAGCTACAACTGCTGTACCCATTTGCCCTCATTGCTTACTTAGATAATATGAATATGCTAATTCATTCAAGTCCATTAAAAGCCCATCGATTTACATGGAAGCGCGTTATTAATGAGGGGTAACTAAGTGTCTTTATTCACAGTATAATCTAGACCAATGGGGTCAGAATAGGTTATGATAACAGTGTGCAGCAAGTTAAAAAAGGAATAATAAAATAAAACCAACAAAAAAAAATTAAACATGTAGTTAGATTGGCAAAAAAAAAAAAAGATAAAAATGTTACAGATGCAGAAAGTCACGTTTGAACATCTGATCAAACTTTAGCAGATTTCTTTAGTCTTGCGGGAAAACAATTATTCTTAATTTCATTAATTACTTAAGTAATAAACTATAGATGCATAACCATGGGCCACAAATCCGTAAGTGTCATTTTTTTGGAAATCGAGATATAAACATCACATGAAAGCTAAATAAATAAGCTTTCCATATGGTCTGTAAATTTAAAAAAAAAAATTTTGGCTGATATACAGCCATTTGAATATATTGAGGAAAAAAAAATCAACTTTAAAATTGAAGAAACTTGCTCTTAGCAGTGGATGTTACATTACCCAAATACCCCTACCCCTCGGCCCTTGAAACAGGTTGTGAAGAAGAAGGGCTTCAAAATGTACCCCTAAGAAATGGGATAGCTCTACAACACCTGCCCACGCCATCATGTGTCATCGCAAGCTCGTACTTAATATGAGATCGAAGATGGCGACTGCTGTTGTTATTCCAGTTGCATTAGTTTTTGGTATTTATCTTCAGGAAATCACTGAAGGCATATATCATGCTATCATATTGATATAATGTGGCAATAAGCTGGTAACAGTATTGTGCATTTACACCATGGCCATATTCATCTAAACACATGAAAACAACAATAACATTATACCAAGCTCATTCCGAACCACTAGACTAGACAAAGTATTCGAGTGTCATTGAGTGTGAGATGTGAAAGTATGTTGTGGGACTACTTTACAAGAGTTATTATTATGGATTATAGATAGCGGAATTTAGCTGTTTTTATTTTAATGTTTTTTTTGTTTGTTTTTTAAAGCACCATGGTAAAACACAAACGTCATTATGAATGCATTAAAACATATGCTTGTTTGTTTTAAATATTCATAATAATGCCAATAATTTGTGCATCTCCTCACTTCCACGTGCAGCCATTTTGCCATTGTAAATGGTATATTCTGGGAATTTTTTGTTTCAATTGTGCTCCTCAAAAATCTTTATTCAAGGGCTATCTAGCCCTTCCACTTCCACTTACGCCTTCACACTAAAAATAATTGTGACACCCCTACCCATTCACGTAAGCAGAAGGGCTAACGGGTAGATTTGGTATTGGGCCTTGATACGTTTTGATCATTTTAAAATAGAACATTTTCTCCTGTAATATGATTTTAACTTAATGATTTTTGGCAATCACGCACACACATATGCAGATGCACACGCACACAAACAATAACTAACTAATAATACTACATTAATTAATAATCACATGATAAATATGAAAATAAAGTGAATTATTAAGATGTATAAGTGGTTCAAAAAACAAAAAGTAACACGATATACAAACAATAAAAACACCTGGCACTTTGTTAAGGTTGGACTGATAAACAAGCACTCTCACACCCCCTCCCCTTCTCCATCTCCCTCCCTCAACAGGGGGACCCATTTTAAATGTAAATAATTCATCCACAGACAGATGCAGCTTTTTATTTGGAGTGAATTATTCAAAATGTGGTCTCTGCACTTTAGAGTTCCTCCAGTGGAACATTGTAGAAAGCATGAAAAGAACTGATGGCTTCTTTCTGTTCCTCTACGCTCGTGAAAGAAAATGAGACGGAAGCCCCACCTTACAGCTTAAGCATTGTTTATCTCGAATAGAGCATCACGGTTTGATTTGAGGTGGAAAAGTAAAGCGTAAAGTCTTAAAATGAAATATATTCAGTGTCTGATTGACAATGAACACAGCATCCTAGACCTACAGTATTCATATTGAGCTTATGCAAATAAAGAAAAGCTTCAGGCTTTATGCTGGCAGCCTCACAAATGCAGATGCATGCATTACCTTCAACACGCACACACACACAAACACTCATAAACATGCATATATTTATGTCCACATAAATTCAAATATACATGCACAAATATGCGCCCTTGTAGCAGCAGCCCATGATGCAACCCTGCACAATTCCAAGACGGCTTTCCAATTTAATACAGTCTCATAACAAATGGATTCGGTTGAATGGAGGCCTAAAATTCCAACCATAAGACGCTTGGTCATATTTACAAAGCCACAGTTTTCTGAGGCTTGGAAGTGTGCGCTCAAACACACACACTCATAAGGACGATGTTCTTCGCCTGCTTGCTAGCTCTTTTCACCAGCATGTATTGTGTCTGAGACAATGAACTCCAAAGGAAAATAAATGTTCAGAAAGTTGCAGAGGCTTTTTCACTGATGGAGAACCGGTGATTTATCCACTTACCTCAAGGTCAGGAGATTTTCAGAATGAACAGAGAGTGACTTGGCACTTACATTTTTTCAGTAAGATCGTTCAGAATATTCCTTAATTGGTTTATTCTACAGTTTCTCCTTCCTTCATGTTTTGCATAGCCAAGATATTGTGAAAGGCAAAAGGCTAAACTAGATTCTCATATAATATTAAAGCAGTTTCTCATTCTTAAAAATGAAAATTCAGCCATAATAAAAAATAATAATTTTAAAAAATCAGTGATTCTAACGGTGAACAGAAAAGTGACTAACAACAGTTAACCATACACGAACATTCAAAAGAATTTCAGAATATATTTCAGTTGTTGTAGTTGTTGTAAATACATAAAATGTTGCTACGGTACAGTTCTATCAGCCACAGCTGACTTTTTTTTATCATAAACCTTAATGCAGTTCACTGTAATGTATGGTTGTGCAAGAACAAAACTTTTTTTTCCCGCCTTTTCACTTTTTCAAAAATGCATGGAAATTGTAACACCACAGTGAGCACATCATTAATTTACAATATTGGCATTAAATGACAGTTTCTCTCTTTTTATCTAGGAAGGCAAGATGGTTCTTGGCATTAGCGCTATGACATATTAATACTCTTAAAAAACAAGTTTGGGGGGGGGGTGGGTAGGGGGGAACAAAGCCTACTAAATCTAATTAAAGTGAAAGTGAAGCTTAAAATTCCACCACAATCACAAAAACTGACCACACTAACCCTGATTTATGACCAAACATGTTTATGAATGTTCATCAGAAGTACGATTTTTGGCAAACACGAACTGACTGGTTGTATTTTAACAACTGATTCACCAGGTACCATGTTTATAAAACAACCCCCTGACCAATTTCAGCTAAAAAAGAAGCTGTTGTCTGGTATGTTGCTGCTTGAAGACTTTTATTCCAGGTAAGACTGCTGTAAACCAGGAAGACATTCAACTTCTATTCCATACTGTTGTCTTTTTCATGTTCTTGTTTAGGGCAGCACCTTGGCTCAGTGGTTAGCACTGTCACCTTACAGCAAGAAGGTCGCAGGTTTGAGTTCCGACTGGGTCAGTTGGTATTTCTGTGTGGAGTTTGCATGTTCTCCCTGTGTTGGGTTTCCTCTGGGTGCTCCACTTTCCCCCCACAGTCCATATGTATTATAAGTGATTTGAATAAACTAAACTGACTGTAGCGTATGAGTGTGTGCATGAATTAGTGTGTATGGGTGTTTCCCAGTACTGGGTTGCAGCAGGAAGGACATCTGCTGCGTAAAACATTTGCTGGAATAGTTGGTGGTTCATTCTGCTGTGGCGAGCCCTAATAAACAAGGGACTAAGCCAAAGGAAAATGAAATATTTAATTCCAGAAAACCCCTGTATGCCAGTAAAATTTTCCCTCTACACCAGGAGCAACACATATTGTACAAATATGTATTCACTATACTTATCTACTCTCTAAATAGCACAATGTTTGCATTGTGTGATGTAAAGCCTGGCTGTGTGTTATATATAATGTAAGTACAGTACAATAGCTGTGGGTGTAATGTTTGAAAGGCGTTTTTAAAGGGCAGAGAGGAGAGAGGAATGGAGCTCTTCTGCAGCAGCGCCACCTCAGGCTCACAGGCCTCTCATCTCTTAACCTTCAATTAGTGGCCACAGGCAGCGCAAGGCATTGATTAAGCGCTAAATGCCAGTGCGACACACACCGGCATACAAACACACACAGACACACACACTATACTTGCTCTTCCTCAGTGTCTGCATTATTAAAGAGCAGCCTTGCTAATTACAGCATGGAGGACACACACACACAGCAGGAGGAAAACCTACACACACCTACACACACCTGTGCTACAAATGAACACACACACACATCTAAATTACCAGATATAAGTGATAAGAAATTAGAGGGTTAGAATTTTTACCACAGACATTATGAAACAGAACATTATAGAAACAATATTTCTAGTGATAGACTTTTTTATTGTTATCGTTATCACCTGATAAGAAAATGAATAATTGGCGGATTATTTCTGCTGGTTGATCTACTTCAGCTGATTATGAGGGCTTTGATTGGTGCTTTCCATGTGGTGGGATGTGTGACATGCAGCAAATGCATGGTTAATGCCGTGGTCACACTAGAGTTTGAGCATGCAAAATTGACGCTGTGAAAAGGGGCGGGATTAAAGAAGATGATTAGACATTTGAAAAAAGCGAGCGATTGGTCAATATTTTACATACAGAGAGGTCATGTTCGGATTTTTGATTGATCTCACGCAATCACATGATGTGATTTTGCAGGTATTGAACTTAGCAGTGCAGCAAACCATGAAACTTGTTGCACGAGCTTGTGCTTGCAGTCTGACGCATTTGCGTGCATATGAATGGAAGTCTATGGGGTGAAAATGCAGTGTGACCATGGCTTAAAAGAGGTTTTGCTACAGGGATAACAAGATGAGGGATTTATTCACCATGAATAAACAGCACTTCAAAACTTCAGTTAGTAAGTTTGTCATTTGTTTTTATCATTTGGCTCAGAAAAATTAATATCAAGACTTGTATTTATCGACCTATATATCGATTATCAGCTTCCAGATATAAAGAGCTCATCAGGATTAGCAAAAATTGCCAAACTGCTAATAAATCGGTATACAATTTTACATAACGCACACCTAGATAGAAAAAAAACAAGAAGAAAAAGCTCAAATAAATGCCTTCTGTTCAGTATTAAGTCAGTTCAAGTGGAAATACCTCTCAATACAAAATACCTCCCAAGTCAGTAGGAACAGCCAGTTGACAATATACAGGTTAATGGCTTAAAAAAATAAATAAATAAATCTCCCATCATTTAAACGCATTGTCTCTAGCATAAAGTCAGTATTTCCCGGTTTTTCAATACCTCTGTAGGTAAAATTATTAAAATGTTTACTTCTAAAACCAGACTACTGCTTTCTCTTAGAATACCACACTATTAGCTTAGCAACATGCCAACTTTAACCTTGAATGAGTAAACTCTTAAAATGAGTCACTTCTCCTGCTATTTTTGTTGTGCATGGAGCTACTACCTGTGTAATGTATTCCAAATCAATCACTTATGGGGGTCCATGATGATTACGGTAGGGTGCCTTTAGCAGCCTATAGGCAGCTTGCTAAGTTCTGAAACAACACTTCCATGTTTCATGAGTCATTCGACTCGTTGATGCAGTGCAAATAGTAACAGATTTAATGAAATACACCATGCCTTCTTCCATGGTAGCTGTGCTATACTTTACACAAGCCTCTGTAAATCTAATCCGCCTGCAAACTACATCAAAAGATTTAGGAGTAGCTCTATGTAGTATCTCACTTTTACCAGAGCAATAAAAAAAACGAATAGAACCGGAGAGCGAGAGAGAAAGAGGGAGAGAGGACTGGACAAAGCACTGACTCAGATTTCTTCATTTCTTGCAACAGCAAAAGGCCAAGGACCATTAAACTTTGCTGAATCAACCACACACACAGCAAAATGCCTTAAAGGTAAAGTGAATAATTTCTAGAGCATTATAGTATCACTAAAATAAATTGCAAAAACAGTGATCTGTTTTCATATAGAATTAAAACTGCAATTGCCTGTTCTCCTCTTCTGTGATGAATACTAGTCGAGTAAAACATCTGCTCTGGTGACAGAGTCAGACTTAATTTGGTCAACTGGGAACTGAATGGATCATGAGATCCCCGCCAATTTCATCAATCTCATATGAGTGACCAGTTGCTGGAAGGTACGTATGGATTATTGTCCCACACTCAAAGATGTCATTGAAAGGAATATGTATTGTCAGTTAATGCTTTTGTTAATGTAATATATATAAGGTGACTTTATAGTGATTTGAAGAAAAACACTTGCCATTACTTACTCAAATGAACCAAAACACCAACTACACACCAATTCGTGTTACAAAAATATCTGTAATACCTCTATTTGAAGATCTTGATCTTATGAATATTTCCAAATGTGTGCTAAGCCAAAAAAAAAAAAAACATTTGAAGAAAAATAAAGCTTAATGCTTGACCTAAACTGGCTAGAGGCCAATAATGCTTCCTCAAAATAGAGGTCAAGCATTACAAGAGAACACTGAACACGTCATATTGATACATACACACAGGCAGAAAGAGCCCTGGCCTAAAAGCTAAAGACAGAAAAAACATTGCAGCAGAATTTATGTCAAATGCTAAACAACACAAAAATACATTATTATTTGAACAATGAAAAATTGAAGGATTTCCGAAACATAATAATTATCCATTAAAGTAAAGGGGAAATAGATTGAGGAACATTGAGCAACTGAAAGAGAAAAAGGGACTTGACTTCAGGCAAGTCGTTGCTGATCATTTCTGATTCTGTTTTGAAAGGCTAATGTTCACTGGTCACTAAATGTTTTATGCAGCAACAGGGATCAAAGTCACCTCCTCTTGAAATGAACCTCAAACCTGAACCTGAAATGAACCTCAAAGCATCCAGAGCTACCTGGACAGTCATTTTCTCAGGAGCCACATTATTTTAAAACTTCCAATCTTCCTTACTTAAAATTATTAGTAGTATTTTTTTTTTTAATCCACAGGGACAAAAACACTCAACAACAGGAATACTTAATTCACTAAGAACTACCATCAGTCAAAATGAAAGACTGCTCTGGCCTGGTATTAGAACCATTACCATTTTACTACATAAATAGATGCACAAGCTTGACTTGGGGAGTTGTAAACTTTGTTGTAAAAGTGCCTGACCTCAATTTATAAAGCAATGCAAGTATGTGAATCAATCTGAGAACAGCTATGTATTGTATAGGTAAAGTGTATTTTTCTAATCATTTAGTGTTTTTTAATGGAATGTTTGACTAAAATATCAAAAACAACTAGAACAGTGTTAATATATGTTGTTGATGGTGTACTTACATTATCCCAAATGTTTCAAAGAATGTTTAAATCCAGAGAAATGTCACCGGATCGGGAACCTCTAAAATCTGATTTTACCTATCCTTCTACTCAAGCGCCCTCCTCCCCTGTCTGCTGTTCACTTTAACTTTCTTCCGCAACTCCCGCACCCTCTTCACTTTTGTCCATCACACCTCTCCATCCTCTGGTAACATGCCGGATCCGTTACCCTGATCTGTTCCAGGACCTTGCAATTCACAAATTAAGCACTGTTGCAAACTGATATTTTTTTATTATATTATTCAACTTTTTCTGTGTAAATATGCAAACACTTGTACTTGTAGAGCAAGTAGTTTGACTGTTTTCTGCCGTTTATTATTCCTAGTCATTTTTTTATGAGCAACTGAATCAGAAGTTCTAAAACAATCGTTAAAAACGAGCGCACATCTGCATTGAAGAATAAGGTCAATACGGCCTTGATTTCTAGATTTAAAAAAACAGGGAAACTACAAAGACACTGTAATACGTTGTGTTTTATTTGCTTGCACAGAGCAACATTATAAAAAAACCCTAAAATGTATTTGGTATAATAAAACAGCACTGATTCTTCCCCACACAATCATGAGTGGAAGAACCAGAAGTGGTTCACTGTGGCATAATAAAAGTCTGCTGCTTTTGTGCTGCTTCACGATTTTATTAACTTTTCACAAGCTGCTGTTTCTATGGGCCACTTCACACAATCTTTACACATAAATGTCTTCTATATTTGAATTATCCAATCCAGTCTAAGAAAATTTTAGAGCAAGTTGACTGTGCATTCTGGCATCTATGCATCTAAAAGTATGGTATGCATCCACGGTTTTGTGTGGCGCAATGCAATCAATCAATGCCAAATACAGTGGGGGAAATAATTATTAAACACGTCTGGGAATAATATTTCTAAAGGATCTGTTAACATAGAATTCAGCCAGATTTTGGTAACAACAATGGAACGGAGAGTGTACTGAATTACTGAAATGTATTTAATACTTCATATAAAAGGTGTTTTAGGTGATGCCAGCTTAAAGACGCCTTTCATATAAAAAATTATTTACATAGATTGCTCAGATGTGTTTTTTTCCCCAAATTTACTAGAGTTTAAAATCTCGATGGTTGGGTCTCGTCTATTATTTTTGATAGTTATTTTGTGTTTTCTATTGGATTCAAGTTGATTGGCTAGGCAATTCTACAGCTTGATTTTCTTGCTCTGAAAGCATTTGAGAGTTTCCTTGGCTGTGTTTCACTGAATGTCCATCCTTGTTTCATCTTCATCATCCTGGTAATGTAGATGTTGGACTGAAGCAGCTGATATTAATTTGCAATGATGAAGGGCAGAGGGTTGCTGAATAACTACTGAGAGATAGTCTTTCTACATTTCCCTTTCTTCTTGTGTTCAATACTTTTTCCCTGAGTCAATTCATTTTATTACACATCACATAATTTGTAAACTAATTAGTTTTGTTTTTTGCAAATATGTTTTTTTTTTTGGCTGTTACCAACATCCGGCAGCATCTTTAGAAAAATGTTTTCTGAGAAAAATGGTGACATGCTCAATACTTACAGTATTTCCCCCAATGTAGATTATATTTAGTGATGTTTTCTGCACTGTATATGGTACAACATGACAAGCAGCCAATAGTGAGCTTGAGACCTTTCTTTTCCTGAGTGGTTCAAATGATTGCACTACTTCTGATAACAAGACAAACAGATTTGAAATGTTTCCTCTTAGCATAGAGTGTAAGGTGAGACTGTGGCTGTGAAAAAAAAGTGTGTCCAACAGGAAATGACACTAGTTTTACAGAGAACTGTAAAAGTATCAGTAGCTATTTTTGTACGTTGTGAGACTTACAAACTACATGCATACATAGATATATGCAAGCGGCTTTGTTAAAATGTGCCCATTTACACGAACACACTAAAAACGTAACTACATACGGTCTCAATCTGTTGTGTTCCCTAAACCCCAAGCCTCTCCCCAGTGCACACTTCCCATCACAAAGCCAAGCACGACTCGGTCAAGTCCTATTCCTGCCCGAATCATCAATTATAAATGCAAACATTCTGTATTATTCAGAACTACCAGCAAAACTATCGTTCTCAGTCAGTTCTGGTGGGACATGCACTGAGAGGAAAAAAGGGGGGAAAGAGGGGGCTGGGGAAGCACACGTCACAAAAGCAAAAACTGGGACATGCTAGAGAGTTTGAGCAAAAAAGCTCCTGCATGAAAAGATGCCCCAAATGCTGGCAGTCCCATCACAGCTCAGCTTCATCCACCTCGGGACACGCAATCCAGAGGAGGACAGCGTTGCTATTGAACTCGTCTTATCAGCTCATCATCACTGAGCTGAGCAGCTCTTTTATCTGCAGTCTCCACTACCTGTCCATCCATCTTACTTCTTCAGTACTACAGGGCTTGTGTATTTCTGCATTTGGACCTTTCATCTGTCACCATTTTAAATCCCAGCATATCTCGGTTAAGCACACTCAAAGACTTACACACTTAAAATAAAAAAAATAAAAAATAAAACTGTTTTAGAGTTATCTTTAGGGTTCTTTGATAAAGGCTGAGGGGTGAAGGCTCATTCCTGACGCACTTGTTTTATATTTAGCCTATACAAGCCAGTGACAGACTACTGCATTATATATGTTCATGCAGAACACGCATAAAGAGTCCTCCATCTTGATTTAACACCAATTTCATTCGGTCCGACTAACTCTCTTATAGCTGAAAGATACTGTATGAGGAACTTAACAAGAAGACAAATGCATTACAATCCTCTACCTTCAGAACAATACATACATATATGTGCTAATAAACACATACGGTCAAACACATGGCCCTTTAAAGTGTGCTTTATTTAATATTGTGCACAAACAGAAGCACTGGACACATGTCCATAAACTTCCAGAGTTCATTTCATTAACAAAAATGGCTTAACAAACAGAAATTTAACAGGTCTGCTGTTGCAGTAACGAGACTGAGGGTCCTACCATACACTTGGTGCAATAAGAAGCAAAATGTGTATGGTGCGATTTGTTGCTATTTTCAGACAAGCGCAACTATCCTTTTCACATGTTGTTTAAATAGCAAACCCATTTGCGCCACTTTGTGGACTCATGGGCATGCTAGTCTAGAAAGGAGGTGTGTTAAGGAGCATTTTTGCAGCGTTGCTATTTTGAGAAACTGAAATAGACTGAGCCATTGACCGACTTAAAGCTTGTCTAACGTCCAGCGCAGAGAATGTTAGTTATGCGCCTATGCGGTCCAAACGCAACAGCAATGAACAAATATGTTATGAACATATGAAAAAAAAAAAAAAGGATTATTTTATACATAAATATAAAAATCACTGCCAATGCATATGTATATGTTTGCTTTAGCAAAAACAAGTTTAGATTTGTCCAACTGTTGAGTTTTGGAGAGTATGCATCACCATATGGGGCATAAAAAAATGACGAGTGTTTGGATATAACTCTGTTTTTTGATCAGACTTTGTTATTATTGTTAATTTATTTGTTTGTTGGGAATTAGAATAGACTTTAAAAATTGTTTTGAAACAAATCTTTGCGCTTAACAAAGGAAATTAAATTTGTAGGCTAATGGACATCTTCAGTGGAGTGAGTTTCTCCATGAAAGTAAAGAGTAAAAGTAAAGAGAAAGTAAAGAGGCTGAATGGAGGAGGCCCGTTCTTTATCGTCATGCAGATGGTTTAGCTGTTTTCTCTCTACTGGAGCGTTCAGTTTTGACACAACTGACTTTTAAAGGGAATGGGAGAAGAGACTGATTTAATGCATGTTATACTCGTAACAAACCCATAACCCATTAAGGGAATAAGCACAACCCTGTTAGACCATGTGCCAGGGAACAAACCGCATTTTTCATCCTTAAAATAGCAAAAGGGGATTCGGACACACCCTTAATACTTTTGTGCCATGCGCTTTAGACTTTGCACTTAGATCGTTAAAATCGAGCCCTGAATGTGCATGCTTCGATCCACTCATCTAATGAATGCAGTGCAATGAAGCGGATTATAACTAAACAATGTTGGTTAGTTATCTCTTTGACTACATTTTAGTGTTGTCTTATTTATATCAACAAAAATGTGCTGTCCCTTCATTAGACGAGTACAGAGCGTGCACATTCATAGTTTTTAAATCACGTTTCTGTTTGTGTCAAGCTAAAGCCAAAAACATTTTTTGCTCTTATTTTTGTTGATGAAATTTGTGATGTTTAATGTGTTCAGTGCATGACTTACATCTCACATGTATGTTCTCCAGCTGCAAATTCTAGAAATAATTTTTGCTGGCAGATTTGCATGAACCTTCCTCATGTGAGTTTCCACTAAACCAACCTAAACTTCATTGAATACATGCACAAAAACACATGCAACAAAATATACACAATAAATCTGATAAAAATTTACATTTTGCCAAAAACTGTTACTAAATGTGGCATGTGTCGAATTTTACACCTTCAGGAAAGTGTATTTGTATGATTGCAGAAACTGTAAGGTGAATTCTAACGGAATAATGAAAAAAAAAACAGCTTTTGTTTTTATTGTACTGTTGTTAGAATGTTAGAACATTGTGTCATTTTATCACTTTTTTGCACATAATGTGTGGCATAGCGTACATGGTTACTCGGTTAAATAGTTTTTTTTTCACACTTTAAAATGTTCAGGTTTTTCAAAAACATACAGAATACACTGCATATCCCAATTCAACCAAAATCAAAACAATGTACTGTACATCATGTCGCACAGCCCTAGCTTGTTCCATCTACAAGGATTAATTTTTATATTGAAGAACACATCACAAAATCTGGATTTTACATATACAGTACATTATGCTCATACTGTTCTGATGAAAAAAATCTGCATCCTCAGCACTGTGAGCTGACTATACGATAACCGGTTTTAAGGTTTACCGCGGTTTGGAAAAGTCCAGGTTTTAAAACCGCCAGAATTTTCTGTTATATCGTTCCTACGCTACATGTACAATTTGTTTGTTTTTTACAAGTTTTCTGAGACTATTTTGCTTAGTTTTTTTAGGGCAACAATATCTCAAGCAAAAAAGGACCCTCGACATCAAAAGCTACTTTTCCAAAACATTTTAAATGTTTCTTAAAATAAAATATATTGTGTTCACTGGGAAAAAGGTTGTTGTTTTTTGCCCAGACATTTGAAAAAATAACATATTTTAGAGTAGTAATAACAATACAGTGATACTGTGAAACTGTGATTTTTTTTAAATCCAAGGTTATCATACCGTCACAATCACAATCAGAGCTGACCCAGCACAAAAGGTTACATGTATCATCCATCCTTTTTTTAGAACTTCAGAAATATACATAAACTAGTCAGCCTCTAAAAACTGACCCATCCCTGTCCCTCGTTTTCGCCTTTCACCCCCATTCCTCACATCCCTTCAACCCCTTGTTAGTTTGTCTGAAGCCCTGCCAAGGCCTTGGTATCCATGTATGTGTGTGTGTGTGAAGCAGGCAGCTTCATTGAAACAGCACTGTAGCCCCTTGTCTTGTCAGCTCCGGTTAAGAGCTGGGCTGGTGGAGGCTCAGCTGTTTTCTGGGGGGATTAGTCCAGTTCAGCACACAGCGCTGTTTCCCAATGACTTGCCAGCCCTGGCGCAAGGACAAGATGGCAGTGGGGGCGGGGAGGTGGGCGTGCACTGCTCTTCCAGGCACGCAAAATGCCTAGACTCCACTGAGACACACGGGTCGAGGTGCTTTCATGACATGGACATTACTGTAAGATGTTAACAGAATGGAGTGAGTGACACGATGTCCTCAGGAGGCCCAGGGGAGAGGATGCTTCTGAAAGCATCTGGCAATCCACAAGAAGCTGTTCAATACAAGCATCACAAAAGCTAAATTACATTAGGTAAAACTCAGGCTACCAAGGAGAGGCAAATGATATAGGAAGGGCGTTAAGGACTTAAACATTTATCAAAATATTTTCTAGTATTTATTGCGGCAATTATATTAAATGAAGATATAATGCATAAGTCTTTAAAGAAAAGTATTCATTTTCATATTTTTTGCTACATTTGATTCATTTTATATATGTTTTAACCCTGCTCCTGGAGGCCTACTATCCAGAAAAGCCTAACAAGCATCATATAACATTCACAAGCAGATGTGCTGAAGCAGGTTGGAAATATTCTTTGCAGGACAGTGGGTCCACAGGGTCAGAAGACCTCTGCGATGGTTTTGTGATCATTTTCATTCATACTGGACACTAGAGGGTGCCCTCATGCATAAACTCTATGTATAGATTGCTAAAGAAAAGACACCAGCTACTGCTGCAGAGCAAAATGGATAAAGAAGAAAGAAACATTTAAATGGATCAAACATGAACACAAACTAAGAAGAAAGGCTTGTGGCAATCTCTGAATTATTTCAGTTTTTTTAAGCCATTCCTGGGTATTTTATAAGCATAAAATATATTTAGAATGCAACACTAATAGACTTAGCCTTTATCACTGCATTGAATACTATAAGTATTATTTATTCCTCATTCTGTGATATGAATCCAAGTCTGGTCATAAAAAGGAGTGATTTCAAACACTCGACTGATGTTATGAAGTGAATTTAAAGTAAAAGTATGTCAGTAAATCTGTTCGTACACAGGCTCATAAACACAAAACCTTATTGCATTTGTAATAAATTATTGCAGAGACTGACTAGATTTTATCTTTATTACTACGATAAGTTTAAAAAAAACGTCTTGTGAGCAGAATCTTTACCGGTACGCTGCACATGATTAAAAAGATAAACTTTTTTTTTTTAATAAATAAGAAATAAATATCACCTAACCCTATTGGGAAAAAAAACATAGTGAGCTGACAACTGGGACCATTACTGCCCCTAAGGCTTTGCAAACACAGTGTGAGCTGATCTATAACCAAATTGATAAACCTCAAGCCGATATTGAAAGCCCTGGCTGCATTTTAAAGTCATTTCCTTCCATTAAAGTGTGCACTGTGGGCACCCCTTCTTCGAGAACCTCCAAAGGAGCCATGGACCTCGGTGCCCTGTTTCTATTTGGCATTAATAAACATTTTAGACATCTCACAAGTGGTCAGCCATGATGCATTTCTGCATGTTCTCATAACATTAAAAAAAGAGGTTAAAAGTTTCTTTTGTGACCACCTATGTTCAGATTTTTTTTCCTTCCTTTTTATCTTGTCACATCCCTTTTCCAGGAGCACTTAGTGTGATCCATGAGTACTTTTAAATGAACAAACACATTTCCTGAGGATCAAAGCAAAAGAACGACATTAAGACATTATTGTGATTTTGATTGTAATTAGTGTGTTTTGGCACAATGCAGAAAGGTAGAAATACCTTATTTAAGTCTGTTTTCTCACATCAAATTTGTAAAAAAAAATATATATATTTACGTATTAAAAAATAAATTTAAAATTTAAAATTAACATCATAATATTATTATAAAATAGTCAAATGTGCAATTGTAATGAATCTGTTTAATTTAGATTTTTGATAGCAGGGTACAACTGTGAAAATCATTCAAGTCATATGTACATGCATTATACACTGCAAATCCCCCCAAAAACCGTACACATTTTTATTTTGTTAGACCGCAATTATTTTTAAATCCCAGGCTTCTCCTGTCACTTACTATACTATAAAGCCAAGACAGAACCAAGTCACTTGTCACTGCTGCTTCATCCGAAACCGCATACGTCCATACTATATATAGTACACTACAAAACAGTGTGCAAGTCTAGTGGTGTGTCCGAATTCAAAGAATTTGAAAAACAATACCTGAAATGTACCCGGATGACCTATTACTTCTAGCAAAATTCAGAAGTGAGCATCCGATGAACTATACGCTATCTGATGATGCTACGCGAAAAAAAAATTATGAATGGGTGTGAGGCAAACTAACTGACAAGGGTAGGTCATGTGATAAAGACCAATGGCAGATTTTGTATGTCCGAGTTCCATTCATACTACTCACATTCATAATATATAGAATGTACTTTTCTAACAGTCGTGCACTAAATTAAATTTCAAATGCAGTACTGAGTACAGAGTATCAAGTTTTATTTTTATTTTTTTTACTTTTTGATGATATTACACTCATTTGTACATCCCATCACAAGAAAAATCAGACTTGATGAGTGCTAACAAGCTAGCAAAGGCTTTCTGACATTACCACAGCTATATTGGCCATTTCCTGCTCTTTACTCCCTGTTTAAAAACCCATTATCTCAATACAGTAAGAGTCAAGACGACACTGTCATCAGATAGAGAGTCTTTCTCTTTCTGTTTCATTGACCACAATGACATTACTTAAATATTCCCAATTTACAACAGGAAACAAATCAACCCACAGTCTAACTGAACGATCTGTTAGACGATCGTTTCAGATGACTGCTGTGTGTTTTTGTCCATGCCTAGAACATGGTGTAATATCTACGCTATATGAATAGCTTATTACAATAGTCATATCATCTCTTTGAAGTTTACGCTTGGCTGTTCTCCCTCTGTGAGATTCAGGACAGCTTGAACAGTGATGCAGTGCAGAAATCTCTTCTGAGCTCCTAACTCACCGAGGACATTTTTCGCTTCCTGCTGAACACACCATCACAAGCCATCTGATATATGGCGAGCAAATGGTGAAGAGTTTGCATTCACCCTTAATAGGCAAAGCGTCTCTTAACTATCGTATTTCTTCTGAAAGACACTCATATACACACTATATTACTTTCATAAACAGCCAGAGTGAGATTCAGCAGAACATCACTACGGCCAGGCACCATCTGTAAAACAGTAAGCGAAGTTGCCCACTAATGTCTTGTTTATTCTTGATGCATTCACTGGGAACCATTGCATCTCATGGCAGTCCAGAGTTCATTTCTTTAGGGATTTTCTGATGCACTTTACACTGACATGATAACAGTGACAACAGACGCATTATAGTAGCTGATCCAGTATGAAATGGAAGTAAAACTATGTAAAAATAGTGCTCGGACAGTTCAGTTGTTTAGCTAAATATTAAAACACGCAAGCACTCACACATGCACAAAAATTGTTCTTATTTTTAAATTAAAGAAGTAGTATACTTTACAAATGATTGGTCACCATTTACTTCCACTTCCAGATAATGGTTACCACTGACTTCCACCGAAGGAAAAACTATGAATGCCAATGGAGACCATCCAAATGTTTTGAAATCAACATTTTTTAAAACAGTGTTCAACAGAAGAAAGGCTCTAATACAGATTTGGAACAAGGATGAGTAAATGACAGCATTTTCATTCAGGAAGTTCACTAATCTTTACAAAATAACATTAAAACATGTAAAATCTCAGGGTTACACTTGGGACGATATCAAAATCTTAACAAAATAACATTAAAACATGTAAAATCTCAGGGTTACACATGGGACGATAACCGTTTTCAAGGTATACCGTGGTATGTAAAAGTCAAGGTTTTCATACCGCCAAATATTTCTGCTATACCGTTCCTAAGGTATGTGTATGATTTTTTATTTACATTTTATTATTATTATTTTTTTTTTGGTGTAAATTGTAAAGACATCTGTGTTTTTGAAAGAAATGAAGACAGCAGAGGTCAACGATTCATTGTAATTATTTAGCCTGACATGTTTACTGCCCCAAAATATTTTAAATGCTTCTCAAAATAAAACATATTGTGTTCAATGGGGGAAAAGGTTTCGTTTTTTCGCCGAACAATTAAAAAAGAATATATTTTACAGCAGTAAACACAATACCGTCATACCGTGAAACCGTGATATTTTTTTCCAAGGTTATCATACCGTCCGAATCTTATACTGGCCCATGCCTAGTTACACTTTATATTAAGATGTCCTTGTTACAGTGTAACTATCAATTTAACTACAGAGTAAGGTTAACTAATTATGTCTAATAGCATAGCCAACCTTCTATCAATTGAAATTGTAAATAAAAAGAAGAAAAAAAAACATCATGGAGGGGGAAGGGCTTTTAGACTCAATTGTTGAATGATAAAATAACATAAAATTCATACAATAGACATCCAATAGTGCATAAATGTATAGTGCTAAGCGTATAGTGTAATTTTCCAAGCGATTCATGATGCCTATTTGTTACCATGGTTACCCGTTGTGTCCAACTGTGTCTTGTTCATTCACTCATTTAGTTCTGTGTCCAAGTATTCCCTGTTTTGTTCAGTTCACAGTTGGTTATTGTGATTAAGTGCAGTTTGTGTTATCCTGAGATTTTCTAGTGTATTTTTGTTTGTGGAAGAAAAACATTTTTGAATTCAGTTGCCCAATCATTTGTGTGGGATTGTGACTTCTAACAATTTATAAATTTTTACAATTATTTATAGATTTCTCTTGACATCTCTCATTAATTGTAACTGCATGAGTGTTTACCATCAATAATTTTTTAACATATAAAATCTCTAGCATCAGCACAAAAATTTGAATATTTATAATGCAATGAGTACGTATAGTTTCAAAATGTGTAATGGTAAAATTTACTGCGACACTATTTCATATTATGACATAAACAGATTTAACTCTTAAATTAGGACTGAATCAGCTATTCTGTAAAACTCTAGAGTACTATTCACTACTGCTTCTGTTGGAAAGTAGATCAATAGTGTAAGGCATCATCACTGATCCCAACCAAACAATGTGAGCTTAAGTGTAAATGATGTTCCACACTGTGACCACAGGAAACCAGACAATCACAGTGGTCTCGCTGCAACATAATGTGCTATTTCTCCTCCAATTTTCCACGGGGTCCTTTCTCGCCTCTACAGTAATCTCACCCCAAGGGCCATCAAGATCTGGCAAAATCTGCCAATTTTGAGGCTAAGTGTGAGAAATCATTTCTCTATTTGTGATTCAGCTGTGATTCAGTGCTGTTCTAAACAGCATCTCTCCAGGTGCTGCTACTGTTACATCCCCAAATTTGCTAAATCCCAATCTCCCAGTGATGTTCCATTTCATTAAGGGTGCTGGTAGTTTCACCAGTCACCAATTATGCCTAAATCCAGAGCACTACTGAACCTCATTGCTCTCCAGTGGAAGATCTGTACTCCTTTATTCTGGCTTGCCCTGAAAAGGCATTGACAGACAAAAGTGGAAGGAGCGATGAACATATGTTTAGACTGAATGTCCACTTTGGACGTGCCGTTCATGGGAGAGATCATATGATGTGAAGGAGTCATTCTTGGCAACAAAGGCAAAGATGTCTCTGAGGGTGCCATGAGGTAAAATTCTGGAAAACAAGTCAAAGCGTATTCAGATCAAATCCTAAAGCCCCGAAGCCCTGGCTGTTATAGGATGAGTGCACAAACATTTCTGAATGAGGCCTGAATTGGAAATTCTGCAACGTAAATTTAGCTGAAATACACAGATGCATAGAAAGACTAGCGTTATTAGGCCAAGAGTATCCAGGTTGTCTTACTGTACCCATTATCCGTTCAGGCTTAAACAAAAAGTTGTTAAATGTAGCTCATTTGCATCCTTATGAATATTTCTGTGACAAAAGTAGCAGTTTTTTATTAGGACGTATGCATCCAGTTTCAATAATAACCACTGTAAGCAATTCTTATGGATAGGTTAATTCCCAATTTTTTTCTTGATTGACTTTTTTAATTAGCTTCAAATTGTCTGATTAGCATATATTATTATTGAGCAACCAATCAACTTATCTCGAAGTCTAAGAATAATGGCACTTTGAATAGCATTTCAATTCAGTAATGTTTTCATTTTTTAATTCAATAGCAATAAAAAATATCTGTGCTTCCATTAAACAAAATGAGACATTCCTGATGTCCTTGGGGAGCTTTGTGGGCCGAGTTCATGGCCACCAATCGATTTCATATTACAATTTTATGCTCTCATTTTTCCATTTGTGTCGGTTTTAAAGCGCATTTTCCAGGGTCATTTACTTTAATACAGTGTTACTAAACAGCGTCGCAGTGGTGGACAGTGAAATTTGGTTCTTGTTCTCACCAAACAGTAAAGTAACTGTAAAAAAATAAAAACAACAGCTTCTCCTCTCTCGTGTGCACACACAAACAAATTGGTTGTCAACACTGTAACCCAGTAGCGTTTACAATGTGGGTGTTATGATGAGCAAGTAAATATTCATGTGTTAGCTATACTTTCAACAAAGCCATTATTCCTTTTCAGCCTGCCCAGAGGCTCTAAGCTCTAAAACCACATGTAAAACCATCAGCGGTATAGAAATAATAATGAATAGGAAAACAATGTCACTACATCCATGGTGATCCAAAAACAATGGCAAAAAAGAAAATGGAATGGCCATAAATATTTCATGCAAGCCATAAAACTGTATATTTTTTGTCCTAATGATAATAGATCTATTAAATATATTTGCCTCAATATTAGTGAACAGTGATGAATATGCATTGTACACTATAAGAGAGAACTTCTTCAATTATGAAATTAAAGTTTCCCTCAGATAACCATTTTGTAGACATAAAGCATCTTAATTCATGTCGACCCTTTATTTTAACAGCAACAAAAAATACCTCATAATAGCTGGTCAAAAAGTGTTTAAAAAATGAAGACTAATATCAAGATTAAATATGTGGTGAGACTCCATGCATCTGCTGCGCTAGCTAGCTTTAATGAATTGAGTGTAACCTTTGCAGCTGCTAAGAGCCATTATTCCTTGACTCTGCATTAACCGCTTTAAACTCTGATCTCTGACTGACTGGAACCACTATGAGCAAATAATGAGAGAATATACCAGTGAGTCTATAAAGAAGGATCTGAAGAGATTTAGATATTGTAAGGAACGACTATAAACTAATACATCCTCTTTCCTTCTCTGTCTTTCCCAAGATGTCAAACGCATGTCAGTAATGCTGTAATGTTATAACAGTACTCAAGGGCAAACATCACAATCGCACTTGTACGATCTCATGCTTAAACACACAATCCCGCACATGAAGACTGATGTATCTGTTGTAATAAATGAGCTGGGCATATGCCGAAGACGTGGCCGGCTCGCTAGCCCACTAACGGGGACCATCTGGCTGAGGTGATGTTTGTTCCTGATTGCTTTATTTTTGGCTCACCAATTAAGAGCGCACAGTACAGATCTGCTAGAGAGTGACAGGAGCACAGTTTGGGCAAGGGCAGCGCTGGGTAGAGCTCCAGACACATTCATCACACCCCACTTCATTGATTGGCTTTCCAACTTTGCTAATGCACATCTTGAAGGGAAAAATTCTAACTCTCTAATGCTTAGCTGATTGCACGCACAACCTTGATGAGGCATGAGAAAGCAAAAACATTATGCTCAAAAAAGATAGAATGGTGGATAGAATGATAGAACAATAAACAAAATAAGCAACAACAGAACGATAGACTGAGAAAATGATACATATATTGATAAACAGAATGAGAGAATGAAAGACAGACAGATCAGTGCATAGATAGATAGATAGATAGATAGATAGATAGATAGATAGATAGATA
>CAIGQQ010033930.1:2919279-2936145 GCA_903798035.1 Danio albolineatus | reverse complement strand
TATTATTATTATTATTATTATTATTATTATTATTATTATTATTATTACTTTTATTATTATGATTATTATTATTGAAATTGAAAAAATATGATAAAACAATGCAATAATATTTTTCATTCTTTTATAGTGCATTAGGTTTTGCAGCCTCCTGCAACACTCGCTTTCCAAAAACAAAAACTCCCAACTTAGTAATTACACAAATTAATCCTAGCTAGATCAGCACATTTACAGTAACCTATTATACCTGATGCATCACTGAGTCAAAATTAAGTGTTAAGTGCACCAACACATTATGTTAATTATGTTAAAAAAAGCAATAAAGGACATTAAAGTCTGGTTGACGTATCCTAACAGACATTCTCGTGATAAATACAAGACTTGCATTGTTCAGAAAAAAAATATAGTTATGCAGTATTCATAATTATTCACGTCAAAAGCTACATGTTTACTACCTGATGCCAAATAGTACAATTAAGTGAGGAATGGTTAATGTATTCATGTACAGTCTTAATGTATTTAAGAACAGTCTTAATGTAAAATGTAAAAGGAAGCATTACATCAACTTGCCACATTTGCTGTCGCCAGCATAACCAAATAGCTACTGTCTCCCGGCAGGGGAAAAGTGGTTTATCTTCATTTTGGGCTATTGAAAAACTGTTTAAAGATGCAGTTTTGTGTTTTGAGAATTATGGCAATAAGTACAGTTTTTGTCTCTGTGTTGTTGGATTGCAGTGCCTCCTTTCTGGCCAGCTGTGTCCTTTATGCTATGTTGTACATTATTACCACCTCCTGTTTGATGTCTTTACCCTCACTTCCTCACACATTTAATATATAAACTGGTGAAATGGTGTCATTTCTGATATAGACAACAAGGCTGACTTTGATCCGAGAAAAGTAGAACATTCAATACAGCGAGGGATTGGTTTCTCACAGAGAATATGACCCTGCTGGAGCCAAACCACAAAGGGGGCCCCCAAATGGCACTTGGTCCTCCTGTGACCAAAACCCCTAATTCAATTGATTTAGCTGAAATTAGGTTTGGACATCTGTCTGTTCTGTCATGCTGAAAGACAGCAGGTCATTTTTAGATCCTGAGGCTTTGGCCCTTTGCGAATAATATACACATAGACACGCATTATATGCATTTGTTTTGAGGCGTAATGACATTGTCTGGCCTTAATGTTAAAGCCAATGAATTATCGCATCAGCGCAAGGACGGTCTTAGTAAACGGTGTTAGTGTGGCATGAGAAAAGCCAGACAGACTGGCAAAGCCTGGCATTATGCAGACCCAGACATCACACTGGTTTATTACACTGGTGCCAAAGAGCGAGGTGTGATGAAGCATGTGTTTGGGGGGGATATTTCTGACCACTTGGTGCACACGCACATACTGTATATATACACATACGCACACACATACACACACTAAAGGCCACAACCTGCTATCATAAGGTTGCCATTGTATTTAGTTGCACCCAAAACATTTAAATGTAAAATTACAATTCTGAAGCAGTTTACTTTTATGAAGTAACATTCTGTCATTTATTTAGGTCAAGATGTTTTTTAAAGTAAGAATGCAGTGATTTACACAATCAAATGTTAGGTTCACTACAATCTGAAAAGTCTGTCCTAATTTAGTTACCCACCAGTCGTTCTGAACTAGAAGACTGAGAGATTTCTTTGTTTTCACAGAAAGTCTGTTTACCCAAAACTCTCCCATCTAACAGGGAATTTTCCGACAACATTCACTGGCATTCCTGAAAAGTTGTGTAAATGCTAAAACACAAGGTTATAAAAATTTCTGGAACATTCTTCTAACGTTTATGGAAAACGTTGTTTAGTGTTTAAAAACAATTCTGAAAACATTAATATAACACGAGACTAAAACATTATAAAAATGTTTATAATAATGTTATTATAACCAAAAATAACATGAATACGTTGTCTATACAAATCTGGCCCTTTTAAACATTCTAAAATCTTAGCGCACTCATTTTTCTATAACTTACTCTGAATGTTAGGGAAATGCTCTAAGAACATTAATATAATGTGGGTGAAATGTTCTAGTAATGTTTTAAAAAGTGTTCTGAAGACATCAATATAACATGAGACTGGAATGCTTTAAAAATATTTTGAATAATGTTCATATTACCAAAAAATAATGTAAATACTTCTAAAAACTTGATGTTTTGAACATTCAAGGAACATTTAAAAAAAAGTTATAGTTAACTTAAAGGGAACTTTAAATGAATGTTTTAGAGTCTAATATAGATAGCTTTTCTTTGGAAAAGGCATGTTTGCCTAAAAATATTACATATAGAACTTTTCACATATCAACATTGATGATCTAAGAACATTTACTCATTAATTTAATCAGCTTAAATGTATGATTTGAGAGAGAACCAATGAGGTCATTTAATGTCAAGCAGATGTGGTTCAACTTGTTTACCAATCAATGACTATTTAAATAATAAATAAATAAATAATAAATATAAATATATAATAATAATATAATATGTATCTCTTCAAATGCTGTGCCTATTATAATTATGTGCCTCTAAATACAAGATGCAATGTATAGCAATTGGTCTTTACTCATTCACAGCTTCTAACACTCCGGTGGTAAATTACAAACATAATCATGATTAATTACCACAACATCCCTATAAACGGTTCTAGAAAGTGCTAACCTACACATTTTCTTGTGCTTCTATTACATTGGATTTACATCACAAAACACTAAGATGCAATCAAATTAAAACTCTTTATTTCTGTAAAACAACCTTATATGGGCTTCATTATTCATTATATCATTATTATTTGTTCAATTACTTCAATCATGATAAACAAAAGCACAAATGTTATTTAAAGTAATCATAGCTAAATGGAGTTTAAAAATGATTCATTTGGGGGGGAAAAGAAAACTTCAATTTGGCAGCACTAGAACGACTTCTTTATTTGTCAAATGCCTTCATACGTTTCCATTATGAGTAATCCAAGCTTCTACTCCAACAACAGCTGGTGCTAGAAAACCAATGGAATCGGTTAGATGATAAAATTACACGGCCATTCCCAGAAACTCGCTCTCTCTATGCCCGTCCATCACTCGCATCCTTTCACATTTCTCAGATGACCACTAAATAATTCAGGTGATAAAAATAACAAATGTTTAGGGTCTTTTGAAAGTCGCAATATAAATAAGGACATCGGTTTTTGATTCCCAAGGGAGGACGGAAACATTGATCTGTTTCAAATGTGAGACACTGAAAGTAGACTCTCACTCCAGGCTCCTATTCCAGTCGACCTGGCAAAGACCAAGGGCCTGACACTAACACAAACACACACACCGCACAGTCACAGATGTGCAGATCCAAATAGGTTTCCACGCCTGTGGGCTGGAGTAAAGTCACCTGTGTGGGGGGGTTTAGGGGTTTGTACAGACTCATTTATTTCTGCCACTATAGTGGACTTCTTTAGTCCAGCAACTACATGTGGAACAGGAAATTGTGCAAAGCTGGAATGTTTAGCATTGTCATAAGCCCTGATATGTCAACAATAAGTTCCTCTTTCATTCTTCATTTAAGAGTTATTAAAGAAATTCATGATAAATACCTGATAAGTGGTTATCAGCAAAACTCTGACACTGTTGAGAGAGGCTTTAGCTGTGCAGCATATTTCTTTTCAATAACACAGTTAACAAATTTACAGAGGTAAGAAAACAGCAGCTAAGAAAGCATCTGAAGCTGCTCATTTACACTGTAAGAATTAAATGACAAAAAGTTGTGACAACAAATGTTTTGTTACTTTAACTTAATCCAAATAAGTTAATGAAGTATTTTGCAGCTATAAAGTTTAAGAACTGATTTAAGTTGAGATGACTAGAAAAATAATTTGATTCACCTTTAACATTTAAAGCAGGAAGAATAGTTTTACAGTTAGCGCTCCAGTCTATTCATGCTTAATTTTTATAACATTTTATATGCAGTACGACTATAATATATATAATATTTATATGGCTATAATATCGCAACAATTGTTTTATATTCCTTCAGTCATGATAATTTGTTTGGCTAGCCTACATTTATTCATGCGATGCTGACTGTCTTAATTCTTCCTAAAAACTAAAAATTAAAACAACAGTAACTGTTGTTGAGCCTATTTATGTTTTTATATTTTTATTGAATTAAAGAGGTCTCCATTACAATATAATATTTTAAACTTTAGTTGATGTGTAATGTAACTGTGTAAACATAAACAACATCTCTGAATGTAATGGACTCAAAGTTCAACGCAAAGAGAAACACTGGCTTTTACAGCGTTACCTTAGCAAAGCCTACAGCAAACGAAGTTTGGGGACTACAAAAAAATACATCCGGGTTAGTGATGTCATAAACCCTTCAGGAACTAGGAAATATGACAGTCATTTTCATGTTAGCTGACAAGCAGTATATAACAAAAGTAAGATATATGTAAGTAAGTTACATGATTTTCTACAAATGAAGCATGAGCACACATTGCTTTGCATCTTATAAACACAACCGAGACCTAAAAATACACTCTAGACCAGGGGTGTCCAAACTCGGTCCTGGAGGGCCGGTGTCTAGGAGAGTTTTGCTCCAACCCTAATCAAACACACCTGAACCAGTTAATCAAGCTCTTACTAGATATACTAGAAACTTCCTGGCTGGTGTGTTGAAGCAAGTTGGAGCTAAAGTCTCCAGGACACCGGCCCTCCAGGACCGAGTTTGGACACCCCTGCTCTAGACCAACCCTTTAAATAAAATTAGGAAAAATTAAATATGTAAGGGTTAGTCACACAAAAATGAAAATTCTGTCATTAATTACTTGCCCTCATGTCATTCCAAAGTTAAGATATTTAAGTTGAAATCTGAGAGCTCTCTGACCCTCCATAGACAGCAAAGGGCCAATCTTATTCGAAGTCCATAAATATATCGAAATTTCATCCTCAAAACAGACCATATGTGGTGCAGGCAGAATATCATAAAGTAATGAGAATACTTTTGTGCATATGTTTCAGCATGATTTAGAGGCATCCATTCATAAAAACCCTGTGTACTTCTATACCCCAGATGCCCACGTATGAATCCCTTTGTTTGAAACTAAATCGCAGGAGCATCCGAGGTACAGAATAATATGCATAAAGGGCAAATCGCTCTTGTGAATGCAAAAAAAAATGTTATATTTTTGTTTTATGTGCACAAATAAAGTATTCTCGTAGCTTGGTAATGTTCCTATTGAACCACAGAAGACATATGGCCTGTTTTGAATATTTTCTTTTGTATTTCTCTGGAACAAGATGGGACCGTTACTCTTTATGAAAAATGAGGGAGCTCTCGGATTTCATCTAAAATACATTAATTTGTGTTCCAAAGACTAACAAAGGTCTCAGAGATTTAGAACAACATGAGGGTGAGTAATTACTAAAATAAAATAAATATATTTTTGGGTGTCTAATCCTTTAAGTCACCACACTAGTTTCGCAAATTAGTAAGTCACATTTATTTATATATTTTTTATACAATATATTACTATACAAAGCAAGATGCTTTACATCATTTAAAAAAATTATAAAAATGACTTATTCCAATTTTATAAACTAAATAAGATTTCCATATAAAAAGGTGGCGGAGCATCAGAGCCACACCTACCAGTTACACAATCACCATTGAACAATGATACCATGGTTTGAAATTGTCTACTAGCAAAAGTGAACTTTCCAGAAGGTTTTTTTAACATCAATTAGCATAGCAAGCTCTTTATTATGGCAAAATATCAGTTAAAGTGAACGAGACCAGAATTTGAGGGCACCTTAAAGGGCACCTTTGATGAAAATCTACTTTTTAAGCTGTTTGGACAGTCATATGTGTAGTTATAGTGTATAGACGGTCATTTTGGGGTGATATAAACAAACCCAGTCCTTTTTTTTCAATTTAACAGCATAAAAAACGGTGGACCAATTGGAGCGGTTTTGAGATCGACCGTAACTTGACGTAGGAGTGCGGTCCCCCTGCCCACCGAATTGATTGACAGCTGCGTATTAACATGTCTCCGTAGTAACGTGTATAATCATATCAACAAGACAGGATGTGCGCAAAACAACCGGGAATAAAAGGTCTGTTCAGTTCGTGAAGGTCATCAATCACCATCGAATGTGATCAAGAGTGAGTTTCACAAGTTTAACTCGTGTTTAAAACAGTGCATGTTAATGAGTTACAGCGATTTACTTCAGCTTTACTTATCACCACAGCCGTGTGTCAGCAAATAATACGCTTCAATCTCTGTTTGTGGACATTAAATCAGGTTTATTGTGTACATTAACATAACAGATATCCATACAGCAGTGGATATTAACCTGTATCCTTTCACATTTGCTTGCCAAAGCAGTGCAAAGCTCAAACGCGTGCGCTGTCTGTGTGTGTGTGTGTGTGTGTGTGCGCGCGCGCGCGTACGTGCGTACGTGCGTGAACGAACTCTGTAACTGCATTGTGTGTGACTCATCGTTGCAACTCCTTCACAAACACATTAAACAGTCTTTGGTAAAGTTCTTACTGTTGTATTTCTCAAACGTAGTGAGATCTGCTTCCCTTACATCTGTTCCTGCTACGCCTGTGTGTCTGACGCAGCCGAGGGCGGAGATTGAGGCACGCTGACAGGAACGCTGGGCGGGGAGGACTATTCTTAAAGGGCCAGTGCAAAAAACAGGAAAAAGTTGTAATGGAAGGACTTTAGCGAGCTATAATTAATAATCTGATGGGTATTTTGAGCTGAATCTTTACAGACAAATTCTGCTGACACAAAAGACTTATATTAAATATAAAAAAAGGGGTCATGTATGTGCCCTTTAAGTAAAAATAAAAAATAAAAATTTGGTCATTAACAACTTTCAAACTTTTAGAAAGAACAACAGTTATTTTTCTACTTGGCTTTTATAAACAATATGGAACTCAAGATAAAGCTGATGCAAACCATGAGAGGCACATGGGAATGGGAAGAGACTGTTTTAGCACAGACATGACAATGCATGAATCTGGCAATGAAAATATGTGTGCTTTCAGCTCATCGATGTGATTCTGTCTAGTCACAAAGTTACTGTGAACACAGAGCTGGATGTGACAGAAACAACATAAGGTGAATATGGAAACGTCAAGTAGCTGACTACTCTTCTTGACAGCTAGTTGACTAGTAAAATTTTGACGCTGTGCAAGCCCTAGTATGCATCTCAGCTCTAAACTGATTTTATGGTCAGACACTGGACTGCAATATAAACAGAACAATGAGTACTTCCTGATGACATGATATGCACATATAGATGGATGTATATACATCTTTAGCCACTTCCTCATGGGTGTCTTCAAATATATACACACATATATACATACACATATGGCTCAGTTTAGGACTGCTATACTCTTTAACATGTCTTTAACACTAATAGAGCCAAACCCCTACTAAGTAAAGTTACATTTTCTTGGTAATATTTAACAATACTTCCGTTTATAGCTTCAACAAGCATGGTCTCCTGCCCTATCCATTTCAACCATTAGCCCTGCCGGTAATCTGGAGGATTTTAAACATGTGCGAACACAGCAGCACAGATATAGGCAATGTGTCTGGTAACAATCTCAACTGACAAAAGACAAAGTCTGCCATTCTCCAATTCTCGTACAGCTCTCCCGACAAAAAAAAATGCTTGCTGCAAACCAACAGAGTTGCTGTATCTGCCCTGAGAGTCACGGGGAAAAACATGCAACAAACCAGTCGATCAAAAACCACCAGCAAACCAATAAAGCTTATCAAGCTAACTTCTACATCTTCAGGAAACAAGCTCCAGGATCCACACATGAGAAAGGGGATGATGAAGACGAGTTATGAGTAGAGACAAGACGAGGGTTGTCTTTATAAGTTTGTGTGAGGTTAACACTCATTTTCATCTTCTCCTCTCCTCTGATATGGCCCGATCTCTGGAAGCCAGCATGTGGGCGGAGGAGAGACATCATTACAGCAACCTTTCCTTCAGATGAACTTATTATAGAACAGCTCATTAAAGAAGAGAGAGAGAGAGACGGGATCATCTCAGATTGGAAAACTTCTGGCATTCATGCATGAAGACTCTCATTTCCCACGTCTCGAGGCTATCTGTGAGGTGTGTGTTTATGTGTGTGTGTCCTGAGAGGTGGAGGGTCTGGCCAGCATGAGCTCCTGCTGAGGTTATTACACAATCACCAACTGTGCTTTGTGACCTGTAACTCGGCTTGAGTACACTCAATCTTATTCGCACAAAGAGACAAATCACCACGGAATTCACCAGTATAACGAGCATGTGTAGTGCAATGGAGAGCAGAGTGATTTAGTCAGATTTGGTTCAAAGTTCTGTCACTAATATATATTTTTTTAAACAGGCTCATTGGAGATACATGCTTCAGCCTATTTATAAAAAAAACTGCAAAAAAGTACTTAAAGGGGTGGTCCACAATGTATTTAAGGCTTCGTTGTGTTTTTAAGATGCAAAGTAATGTGTGCTCATGCTTCACTTGTAGAAAATCAAGCTATTTTTTCATATATCTTACTTTGATTGCATACAGCTACTCAGCTAACATGAACACGACTGTCATATTTCCTAGTTCCTCTGAAATGCCAGCCTTCAAGAGGCTCTGATTGGTCAGCTAACATAATATGCTGTGATTTGTGGATTGGCTCCACATCATCACATCACGTCCCTACAAGTAAGAGCAGCTGTTAGCAGTGTTAGCTGCCTGAATTAGACAGAAAAATTAACAGCACACAGCTGAACCTCACGCCTATTCTCTAAAATAAAACCTCATAAGTGTCTTTCACATATATATGGAATAAGCATTGTAAGTAATATAAAATGTTCTTATATCTTTTGCAAGTTTGTTATTTGAGATGAATAATGCAGGGAAAACGGCTGCATCGAGAGGCACTGAAAGAGTCCGCATAGAGAGACACTGCACTCGCTGGTAAAGATTGTGGGTGTTTACAGAGATTTGACTGATAAATAAGAATTTGTAGCTAAACTGTTAACACTGTTAACACCTGTTTACGAGTATCCTTGCCATCCTGCCGTTGGTGGTGTATTCTGGGAATTTTTCTTACCTCTTGGTTTCGAGTGTGGTCCTGAAAAATCTGTTTTAAGGGGTATCCAGCTCTTCCCCTTAGCCCTATGCCTTCAAGCTAAAGAGAATTGGGACACCCCTACCCCTTCACATGAGCACGTATAACGAGGGGTAGGGGTAAGGGGACGGGCTAAGGGGTAGAATCAAGATTGGGTCTGTGTGCCGTGTCCTTTGAAAGCCCAAATACAGAAACAGAAGACGCTCTGTGGAAATAACACTGTTTGGACGGCATTTCAAATTTCTTTGCTATAACATAACAGCTCCTCTGGTCACGCCCCTTCATTGCACAGGGTGTGCGCATGTTGAATGCAAGCAACCGGAAACCCTTGTGATCTCACTAGCCCCGATGTTTTTTTATTTTTGTAGACATCAAACTTCGTTCACTATAGGCTTTGCTAAGCTAACTCTGTAAAAGTCAATGTCGCCCTTTGCATTCAACTTCGAGCATATTACATTCAGAGATGTTGTTTATGTTCACACAGCTACATGACACATCAACAAGTTTAAAATATGATATTGTTGTGGACCACCCCTTTAAACATACATTTGAGTGCAGTTTCTAGGTAAAATTAATGCTATGGGGTAATATGACACCAACCAAATTTGTTCCTTTTCACACTACTGCACACTGAATCCAAAATCGTCTAATTTTTGCACAGTAATAAATAAATTTGACCTCATGTTAGGTCACTTGTATTGACACACTGTCTCCAAAACTTTTGTCTGTAATAAAGAAAATGTATTTTTTTACACCCAAAAAGCCGTTTTGAGAATTGAAATCCGGGCCACCATACAAGCAAAAGGCAAAATCCAAAACGGCGTCAGAAACACTAATCCATTTGGTTGTGCAACAACACCCTTTATGATAAGCAAAAAATGGAATCTAAAGGCACAGAATACAGCATGTGTGTGCGTGTGTGTCTGTCTGTGTCCCCTATTGGCTCGGTCACTCCCCAAATTATCCAGATCGCAATTCGCAATGAGTTGACAATGCACTCCGTACCTTAGACAAACTGCTAGTCTCTGTTCAGGATCAATTAGTTTCTGGAAATTGGTTTTCAATATGTGGTTCCAGTATCGCTAACAAAGAATCAAACTCAGCCACTTGTATCAAACGGAGCATTCTGAAATAAACTTGGAATCAGTCGGAATAATACCACAGCTCTTGGATAAAGAGGTGGAATTCTACTCCCTCTTTCCAAAATCTAAGTATGGGACGGACCCAATATTTGCTCTTTCTTTTTCTTTTGTTGAGCAGGGAGAAGGCAACAAAATGCTCTTCGCTGATCGAAGACTTAATTTTGTAATGTTTTGCAAATTATTTGGCAACCGATTAAGTAACACGCATCGTATACTGTATGCAAGTTTGTGTATGTGACAAATTTTTCAGACATCAGTGTGCAAAGACCTTGATATTTACAGGTTAATTATCGACTATGCAGTTAATACCTGATAAATATCACAAAATATCTTAACTGTGTCTGACATTTGTAATCAAATACGTTTCCTTCCATTTTCTCTCTCCATATGGACAATCTTTCTGATGTATTCAGTTTACTAGGTAGCTCATTTTGTAAATTTTTTTGTACTTGTGATGAGTAAAAGTCCAGTGAAGCACGGTTATACAATGAGAAAAAGCAATGTAAAATCAAGGTAAAACACACAGCTTTAAAAGGCTATTCTCTCACGTTTGCTTTTAAAAACATTATTGGTTGGGTTTGAGGAAGAGTTTAGCTCAGGGGTCACCAACCTTCTTGAAACTGAGAGCTACTTCTTGGGTAACGATTAATGTGAAGGACTACCAGTTTGATACACACTTCTCAATTAACAAATTATAAAATCTACTTTTAATTATATGTTATTATTAGTTATTAATGATATTCATCTATGTGAAGACACTGATCATGTTAATGATTTCTCCCAATAGTTGTCAACAATAATTTAACAAGGTAGGATAAAAATACAACACTTTATTTCAAGTATATACATATTCAAACGATCACTTTTACAATATTTTCATTTCATTTTCATTCATGTTTGTACATATTATCAATTGTGTAACATAAATCAACTTTCAGATTTTGCTGAAACTATCACCAAATCTACAGCATTTGTAACATAGCCGACATTCATCTAACCACTGTAACGTAGCTGCCTCGAGTTGGACATTGGAGAAAATGGAGAATACATCTGTTCTTGTCTTTAAGCTAGTGAAGGCATGTTCAGATCATTTTACTGACTCAGACCTTTAAGTCTCGTTCAGTCATTTTCAAGTCATTTCATTCAATTTGCCAAATTAACATTAAAATGTTAATGTAGATGCTTCTACAGAGAACACATCTACAACTATCCCAAACATTGATCACACTACAAACAAGTCATAAAACGCAACTATACTAAGAAGCTGGTGTTTTTTCTATGATTCACTCTGGTCACCTCATCTCTGGTTTCAAATTTGAGTCGTTCGTTCGTCTGACACTGACAGTCCCACATAAGCTTAACCAAAGCATACAGTAGAGCCGGCAACACCCATGATTAGTTCACCTTTTGAGTCTTTGGGTGTTTTGAGTCGTTCGTTCATCATGTGACAGCATATAAAAAGATGACTCAAAACCGAGGACTTGAGAGATGAACGGATCAAATCTTTTTCCGGCTTTAAATGTAAAAATTTGATCAGCCTCTGTCTTTCACATGATGAACGAACGACTCAAATCCGATAGAGGACTCAAAAAATTAACTAACCTTTTCCTCCACCTGCACAAATGTGTGCATACGTGAATGAACGCATCACCTTCTTGACATGAGTCATCGTTCTTGAGTCACATTAAAGATTCGTTCAAAATGAACGAATGATAAATGACGCTATGGTGAGCTATTTTTAGAACCGGCCTCCGGGCAACTCATGTAAATCTCGCGGGCGACCTGGTGCCCATGTTGGGATTCCTGGTTTATGTCAATGATTTACTAGATGATAAATATGACAAGCCCTGTTTTGTAGATGTGTACAAGAAATATGTGTATAAAGCTAAACAAAACATACCCTATAAGTAATGCATTTCATATTTGCAAAAAATGCAAATGATGAGTACATTCAATTGTATATCCTAAAGCTAAACACCCTCAGACTAGTGTGTAAATAATGACAGTCCTGTTGAGCATGTAGTAATTAAATACATTTTTCGTGGACATTAGCAATCAAAGCACCAATGAAAATGCAGAACAGGACTGTTATATAAAGCCATGTATGAAATGTTGAGACATTTCCTTATCCACTATTTTTCCGGTTTCCAATGTATAAAAAAAAACATCATTTACACATTTGGTAGGAACACAATTCATAGTCTATTCAAGGTACACATTTTACAAATGCACATTTAGTTTGCCAACATAAATTACATTTCAGGATGGACATGTTGGATGGAAAATCCCATTCGTCAACATAAATGACATTTTCAAACCTCTCTTAAACGTGTGACACAAGGAGTCTGTTCAGAAAAGGCAGTGGGCTATTGGGGCATTGTGCCAGGTTTTTATAAAAGTTACAGGAACCAACCATCCAGATTTTCCCCTGGGCACATTTCTCTGTTTACATTTGTAGTGTCAGCAGGAAACTCTGATGTGACATAAGCAAGCTAAATGTTGCCATTTCAGCAGGATAAAAAAAAATGAAGGATGGAGGACCCATCGATTAGTTGACTTTAGTTGTGCGTTGTACGTTTTGCAACAACTGAGAGCAAAAATAGATAAGAGATTAAATCTTCATATAATAGAGTTTGAGAAAAGAAAGATAATAGGTACTGTAAATGCTATTGATTCCTGCTCAAAACCAGGTATTTCTGTGAAATTCTGTATTCTGTCATATTTTGTAATCATTAATATTAAGAGTGCATCTCTGTGTTTACATGTTTAAAAATAATTAAATAAATATTAAAAAGTTTACAAAAATATAATTATTTAACAAGTTTAACACATTTTCAAATGCAAAACATTCTTCAGTTTGCTTAAACTCTATAAAAGCAAAATGCTAAATCCTCTACCCTTCTTTTTAGGATTTTTTTTAAAGATTACAACACCATGAAAAGTTAATAATATATTATGTATAAAAACTTATGACCAATAAACTGAGTTTGCAGGAGCACTGCACAGTCCTTATGGTATTTGTGAATTCTGATTATGTCAGACTGCAAAATGACTTTTTTTTTCTCAATGATTTTAAAGTTATTCTTCTTACACTGAGTGGCCTCCTACAAACTGTATATTTAGAACAAGGCATATAACAGCCAACACTTGCCAATTTATGCCAAGAAAAAATAAAAATATATAAATTAAAACATTTAATAGTACATTTTTGACCATTAAAAGTGGAGAACTACAGTTTGAAGATAATTTCTCATTTTACATTTTACATTTACTTGAAGACAGTGTTTTACTTAATTTCTTACTTCCACCTAGACAAACCAAAAAAATCCAAAGAAATTTCAAGTTCTTCTTTTCCATATAATTCTAGGAAACAGGAACTGTGACATTTAAGCGTACAATTTCAAACATTCAGAAAAGCACAATAAACACAGTCCATAAACATGATTCACAAGCAGCTGGTGCACTAATTTTCAATACTTTAGAAACCATTTAAAAACAAAAAATTCTAAAAACAAAATTTAATAAAAAAATATGATTACAGATGGGATCAGAAGATTAAAATAACAAAAAAAATGCTGATAAACTACTTAATGTATAAATAATTACAAAATGTGACAAATAGCATTTGATATTCATGGTAAATGAAAATTATCAACTATTCAGTGATCAACTACTACAATTTTAGATGATTTGAAATGCATAAGTTATATTGTTGTTGATGACACTGTTTGTTTGTTTTTCGTGCTGGAATTTGAATGGTGGATGCCATAAAAAACAGTCACCTCATTGAAATATACACATTATGATATACTGCTATTGACAAAAGGACATGCTCCTCCTGACCTTTGGTTGGGAACTCTATTTACCACATCAGTGAGGTTAACAGTAGTCAGTTTAACATCCAGACCATCTAAAAATCAGCTCCCAGATCTAAATTGCTACATAGGTTTATTTTGAAGCAGTGAGGTGGAATGTGATTCAAAGGATCTCAAGAGTGCACAGCGGTAGCTAAAATAGGAATAAAACAAACAAACACACACATACACACACACACATATACATATATATACACTCAACGACCCTCACTACCTCTTGCTCCTATCTCCCAAAGCTGGCTCATGTCATCTGTAAGAGAATCCTTTGTCCTGATGGTGCTTTTGAGTGCTGTTTCTGTCATCACCCTCCGGACATGGCCACTTATCCCACCAAACACCGGGAGGGACATCTATTTATAACAATAATAATCAGAGCTTCGCTTTCTCAATCTCCCAGAGAGTTCGCAGGTCAACCCATCCCCGGTTAAAGCCCAAAATCTGCCCAACGTGTACGCCGTGGTTGTGTGCAGATGTATGCGAGTCACGTTCTACTGGATGAATTCATAAAAACGCTTGTCAAAGGAGGCAGAGAGAAACTATGCAGCGTAATCACAATTATGAAACAACAGGCTGAGTGTGACGGGCCTGTAATATCCACCCTTTAGTTCTCTTCCTTCTATATCATCTCATTTTCTCTCTCCCCTTTCTCTCCGAAAGATGTCAAAGGCAAGCTTTAGGAATAATGAAGAGGAATGTTTAACAAAAAGCAATTACACGAGGCTCACGATTTCAGTCATTTGCTTTTTTTCGGAAACTAATGGGCCGTCAATGAAGAGAGCTTTCAAAGTGTACTGTGCATGGTGATATTTCTCTCTGTTTAGGGCTGGAATTAATAATATGCATTTTGGTCGATAGGATCACAAGTTTATGGAAGACACGTTCACATTTATAGCTTGTGTTTACACCTGGTGTCTCATTATTAAGGCTGGGACGACAAATCAATGCCTTGTGATTCGTGGATCATTTCTTAGATTTTCCGAATTGATCTTGATTCTCTCTATCGATTCTGAGCTTAGCTTTCAACAGCACATGGCCCTCTTAGATAGTTTTATCCTATTACTATTAGAGTAGTTTTAAGCTCTGACCTATTGCACTATGGCTGCACAGAAAAATTGAACTGAATTGGAAATATTAAAAAAGCAAACACTGAGATTTTTAGATAAGAATGGCTCTGTGATAACTAGTCAATCTCCTCCGAAAACTACACAGATGCTGTTAGAAAAAAACCCAGGAAATCACACTGAGTTTAACTGCTTTGCATGACGAAGGCTGCGTTCCAAACAGGACTTATCACACTCTAAAAGGACACGACACATTGAAGTGTCGTTCCAAACTGAAGTGCTCAAAACTGGCCCCTTCGAAGGGCCCTTTAGAACAGTGTTTCTCAACTGGTGGGTCTCGTGGTCAAAAAAAAATAAATATATATATATTTTGCTTATACCGGACTTTTACTTTGAAATGCGTGCGCGACAACAGTTTAGTTTAGTTCGGTAACTGAACATTTCTCTACCCTAACCGCTGTTTACAGTATTTATCGTTTTTACTTAGTAATATTTCTATAATTTGACACATTTTGTTAAATGACAGCAATAAAATATTGTTTATTTGTAAGTCTTTGTGATTTTCTTATGATTTGTCACTACTTGTGTATGTTAACAAACAAATTAATTATAATTTCTAAAATTATAGTTCCTAAAAAATTGGGTCGCGGCTTGATGACCATGTAAAAATGTGGGTCCCGTGGCCAAACCAGTTGAGAACCACTGCTTTAGAATATTTTGAAAAATACAACTGATGGACACGTTGAGTCACGTTCCTTTGAGCAGGGAAGTTGTTTGGTGTTACACTCAATTTGGAAGGGCTCACCACTATGCTCTAATCCAGAGATTCCCAAACTAGGGCCTGCGGGCCAAAGCTGGCCCATGGTAACCTTAGATTTCGCACACCATCCCATCTGAGAGTAGAGAGAGAGTTATGAATTTATAGATGACCAGAAACCACAGGTCAAAACAAATGCGATTTGTGGAAACGCTGCAGTATTGAACCACAACAGAGTGAAAGTTTATCATCTGCATGTTTTAAGGCCCCAATGATGGTTGGGTTTAGGGACGGGGTTGGATGCTACGCCTTCTTTTTAAAATCTTACATTTTCAGATGAGATCAGGCTAGTTATGAGGGGGTATTCACATGACACCGTTTTCAAATAAAACTGTAAAAATTACATTAACATTATTACTTAAAAAAAATATATATATATTCACTGCGGCAACATTTTGGAGCCAGGAGCATGATCGACACACTCAGTGAACTTTAATGATGTTGGGGAGTTACTCATTTAATAAGGGTGACAAATAACAAACCCTCACATGCAAAGGTATCAGACAGTTAGTACGTATGTGTCACAAAAACAGGAAAAACAAAAGAGTGTAATATTTTAGGATGGAGGGTGCAAAATTACATTTTCCTGACACATAAACAGCGATGCCACAGATGAACCATTTTGGGTTTCACAAAAAGCCTTTCAGTTCAGGAATGCTTTAAAGTAGGGGTGTCTAAAGTTTTTGGGCCGAGGGCCAGATGCAAAAAACAAAATGTTGTCCTGGGCCAAATTTTACAATTTCACAGACACGCATATATATATATATATATGTGTGTGTGTGTGTGTGTGTGTGTGTGTGTGTGTGTGTGTGTGTGT
>CAIGQQ010033930.1:2897245-2917685 GCA_903798035.1 Danio albolineatus | reverse complement strand
ATATATATATATATATATATATATATATGACATTTTTCATTTAAAACAAATTATACAATGCAACAGAATATGTACAGAGAAATTCTACAAAAAGAATTACAGTAGATTGTGATTTGACTGATAAGCTTCAAATAAATGGTCTCTCTATATCGACACAGTGTTTTATGCTTTTTACCATTTCTGCACCCACTCAGCCTTACAGTTACATAAGCAAAAATAAAAAGTAATTCCAAAAGTGGAGAAATTTACATTAACATTTTAATGTACGCTTTCGAATACCATGCACTGATGATGAATCACACCACAGCCATTTATTAAGAACGTAAATTGGGTCAATTTTAATTGCATATTCCCCGATAGCTGTAAGTGGTTATTAGCACCAGACTAGCAGATTACTGTGGACTGGTTATGAATACATAACATTACTCACACTCGCATGTTTAACCATCGTCCTTTAATACACTCCCTCAAGCCAACCCTCTGAATCACTCCCACTTCTCTTCTGATTCACGGTTCATCGCATCTCCCCTCCCCCTGACCCTCTCTAGGTCGTTTGTCATCCTCCAATTATTGCAGCCATTGTCATCTACATGGCAACCGGGTGAAGAAAAGAGGGAGGGAATGCATCCGGGTAAATGAAACGAGGTTGCGCAATCCTCAGCGATCGCCAGAGAAACGTGCATGCGGCAGATGCGCTGGTTACGGCCAGCGATTCTCACACATCAGTCACTGTAAGAGTTAAACTATCAGCTGTTCCTGACAAATGATGTTACGTGCGATTACCGTAAACGATGGGGCAACATCTGCACTTTTCAGTCAGTGAAAAGGGAAGTGAACACTGTGAAAGCAGAAATGATCTGCTCGGAGTGTCTACGAGAACAAAAGGCCACAGGCGGAGTCCCTACTGCATCTGCAATTATACCTTAATTAAAAGTTGCTTGTGTAATACCCAATCACCATTTGCGTTTCTCTGCATCTCTGTGTGTGCACATGTCAGCTCCCCAGGGCTGAAGGTTGCTGGAAACCTTCAACAGACAGACCAATTTATACATACTCACAGTTACCAGGTAAAGGTTACAATGATACACACATGGCAAAACACAGCCGCAGTAGGATGCAATTAACACTCTTCACACACACATCACCCCACAACAGACGTTTTGTCAGTGTCCCACTAGCACTTGCAAATAAGCGAATTATTTGCACACATGCAGAGGTGTAAAAGACCAAAGTGTGTGACATTTCAAAATTTAAAAGGACAGCTGAAAATGAAAATACTGTTGAAAGGCACAGCATGTCATTTTCGCTGCTAGAAGGTACGTGACTGAGCGTGGAATCATGGGAGTTGTTGTCTTCATTAATGTGGGTTCACACCAAAGGCAGCGAGAGTGTCAAAGTTCGCTCTAGCTGCCATCGCGACAACGTTGTCTGCCTTCACAGCATTGCCGGTGAGAGCGTCACAATTCGCTACACTGATCTCGTATTTAAAGGGGGGCCGTTGAAGCTTATCAGCAAATTAGTTACATTCCCACATAAAAACAAGCTTTCTGGTGTACACACTTTTTTAAATTCATATAACAATGGAAGATGAGTGTGGTTAGTAACAGGGTAACAAGTTGTTGCATGAGGTGTGGTTTTGCTCCACTTATGCAATATGTGTCCATATGTCTGAAATATTCTGAAGCAGCATTACTGTTTTGTATTGTTGCTTGAGATTCACACTTTTTTAAAGAAAATATATATATATAACAATAATGCACATCAGTAACTCGGCAGTAACTTTTTTGAATTTATGTCACTGTAAGAAAACAAATCAGACAACCGCAATAATCAAACCCTAAGGATGATTCACCTGATTCACGATTCGATACGATTCACAATTTACAATTTAGTCACGATTTTAACAAAATTATTTGAGACATTTAAAGTGAACAAGAGCCCTTTCGTTTCTCTCAAATGCTGGACAATTTTTTTTTTACAAAATAAAATATTTTCCTACAATAACTAAATTGGAATTTTAAAACAAAATCCAAATAAAAAGTGAATAATACAAACTAAAGAAGACTCTTTAATATAAACAAACTAAAACTTTGACTGTGCAGCTAAATTACGAATTTAAAACGAATTCCAACAACAAATCAATTAAAAATGAACAACAAATTAAAGATGGCTCTTTAATTCAAGCAAACTAAAACTGTGACTGTGCTGGGATTTGACTTTTTATCTTAAAGAAATATCAGTATATCTATGTTTTCTGGTGTGGGGAGGAAAGTGTTTCCTAAACCAGAGAGCAGTGTGCACAGAGGTGATCTCTGCTTCTGGGCACTGGCCACTGGCATAAAATACTGATTATGATATATATGATATATTAAGCAAATTATTAAAAATACGCATAAACTAAATAAAAAAAGATTTTAAAAAACTTGATGCCTGGTTCTGGTCTAAAAAAACATCTTCACACTTTTGCTATGAGCCACTGATGCACTGTGTGATCTCCATAATGTTAGCACCTTAGCACTCATCAGAGCAAGCGGAGCTGCCAATCCTCCGGTCAGTGTGGTTTGGCCTATTAATAGCTTTTTGTGTATAGACGTCTGTGTCAGTCGTTTGTTACTGTGCTGCATCATATTTGTTGCTCTTATAAGTGTATTTTCTTTTTTTAAGGGGCAACATTAACTGAGAAACTGGAATCATCTGTAGGATATTTACGGCATGGAAAGCATGGCCGATGACATACTAACATTTAAAAGGTCAGAATTTTACTTTGTTGTTATGAATATATTTAAAATAATGATTCTTTTCTTTTTTTTTTTCTCTCTATTTTTTTTTTTTTGGAATATTTAATTCAACAAGCAACACTGGAAAAATATGGTCTCAACGAAGACAGGATAAAACTTATTTCCAACACTGAAAATTAGCAAGAAACCTTAAAAACTAAATTAGCATACTGGAATAATTGAATGCCACACTGAAATCGGCAGAATGGTTTTTGTACATATACTTAAATTAAAAATAGCAAAATAATAATAATAATAATAACAAATATATATATAATATAATATGCCTTTCCCAAAGATGGGTTGCGGCTGGAAGGGCATCCGCTGCGTAATACATGTGCTGGATAAGTTTGCGGTTTATTCCGCTGTGGCAACCCCAAATTAACAAAGGGACAAAGCCGAAAAGAAAATGAATGAATGAATGAAATGACTTTTTGATCAAATAAATGCAACCTTGGCGAGCAGAAGATACTTTTTAAAAATACCAATTTTAAGAATCCCCAACTTTTGAATGTTAGTCAACATACGATAACACTGTTGCTTTCTTAACATAAATGTAACTTTAAACATTTTGTTGCATCACTTCTTTAGTGTATTTCAGTTAAACACCATGCCATAATCTGATCCAGATACACGTTATGTAATCTGACCGTAAGGAAAGTTCACATTGCACTGCCATGCTGTAAATCAGCTGACCCCAGATCAGATGAGCAGACCCACCCTGACTGCCTCCCCAATAAAGCTCTTTTGTGTTGGCGGTGAAGAGGCTGGTCCAGGACCTGCTTTATGGTCCAACACAAACACCTCAGCAAGACAAAGGTCTTTTGTGTGATCACCAGCACATGGGTCAGCCAGAGCTCTCCACACCGCAAGTACATATGGACCCACCACAAAGCCACCAAAGGAGAAGGAGAGGGTGAAACCAAGAACCGGTGTGAGAACAAGAGTCACTGAGGGGTTCAGAAAAGCACTTGACATTCCAGCCTCACTGTTTCCCACTCTCCTCGTTATACTTTACTTTCATCAAGCCCCAATTTCAGGAGCTGAACGCCTGCTCTCTACCTGTGTTTTTAACACACAAGAATAGAGAATTACAGAAATACTGTGCAATATCTAACATTGAAATGCAGACATGAAAAATAACTTACACTACAGAAACTGTTTCCAATTAACATGATATTTTAGTTCTTAATACAACTTCAATATTCTCACATCACGACTCAAATAGCAGTTAAAGAATATAAAAAATTGACCATAGCTCTCCATGGTTTCTACATTCATTCTTCCACGGCGGGGCACCACACCAAAATCCATTCCCGCCACGGCTACATTATAGCTTCTCATTCAAAACCTTCGATTGTTGCTGTTTTTTTTTTTTACAGCGGGTTTTAATCACACCAAAACATATTAAAATGTAAGTGAATTATGAAAGAGTGAACTTTTCTGTAATCGTAGAAGTGCTGTGCATTATTTGTTTAACCCTTTAAGATTACGTGCTAACTGTGATGCCA
This sequence comes from Danio albolineatus, assembly GCA_903798035.1. Lineage (NCBI taxonomy): Eukaryota > Metazoa > Chordata > Actinopteri > Cypriniformes > Danionidae > Danio > Danio albolineatus. The sequence goes on along the minus strand of CAIGQQ010033930.1, from coordinate 2,913,397 downwards.
GCAAACACAACGTAGCTTTCAGTTTTGATGAACAGTTTCCATAAGTTTCTAAATAGATAAATGTCTATGGTTCTGTTTAATCTTGCTGGAGTTTATGGCCATTTCACTTTACTTCAGGAGGGACGCATCAGTGCCGTTCTGCAGGTCTGTTGGTGACACTCATAAATATTCCTAGCAAATCTAATAAATGTTGGAGACATACTCGTTACATAAATGCACTAAATCGCATTTCAGCAGCGTTTATTTGAGAGCACACAAGAAAATCTGCACTTAAACTGCGTATATTTGAGGGCGTGCAAGTGTTTTGTGCACAAACAGAGAAAATTGGCACGCAAGCAGAGATTTGCATACTCGTATTACAGTACATGAATGCGATCTGGACTTGTAATACTGCGCTCACGACATTTGTCATTGAAATAACACCATAGGTAGTTGGAAGATCTGTGTAAAAGGCCTGCCACCACAGCTGGAAAAAATCCTAGAGGAAACATTGCTCTCTGATAGTAAACTTTTCTATTTAGTCAACTTTTTTCAAAATTATTAATGTATTGATATATCAAACTTCAGACAAAAAAATTTCAAAAGTTTGATTTAGCAGGAGTGCAACAATTATTCAAAAATATACTTAGGTAAAAGATTTTAACTTTTTTGCATATCTGGTCAAAATCTTCCTTGATATTTAATATTAAAAATAAATCCAAAATGGTGTTAAAAAAGGAGCAGAGATTCAAATTTTCAGTGCAAAGTAAATTAGAGTGTGTTCACATTTTTAGTTTGTTTTTTTTCTCTTGTAAGGACCAAAAAAGAGTGATGCATTTTGGTCTGGTTCGCTTAGCATTTACACAGCTTAGCACAACCAAAAATATATAAATAAAAATGTAATGACAATTTATTTGTGACTGAACTAAACAATGCTGCTTTCTAAGATTAAATCTTTTTTGTGTATGCATGTGCAGGTATTTTCATCAATTACAAGGCATACTTGGAGATTTTATAGCCGTTCGAAAATGTAGAATGTCTGTGTTTTTCTCTCATGACCCATGTGAACAATCCTAAACTGTCTATTGTTTTTTTTTTGGTTTTGTTTTTTTGACAAACATAGAGGTTCTGTGTTGTCCGAATCCACATCTCTGCATTGAAGTTTCTAGTAGAGATCAAAAGACCAAAGAGATCAAAAACAAATCCATTTCTGCAAATCATTTTGGCCCATGAAAGGCACCATACAGTTGTACTTCATGAAAAGTTGCACATTACAAATGGCCAACTCTGACGTTAATACCCCATGTGAGTCTAGCGTGAGTTTGATTAGGGTTAGGACTAGGGCTGCACTATATACCCTTTCAGCATCGATATCGCAATTTGAACATTCGCAATAGTCACATCACAGGATATGCAACGTTAAGTTTGTATTACAATTTATTATTTACATGTGTTTTTGATGCTTGTGATTGTGACCTTAATAACCTTAAAAGTATTCAGGCATAAGAAATTGTACCATTTGTGACTTTAACAATGATTAATTTTATTGAATAATTTTTATTATTTAGTTACTGTACTTTTACTGTTACACTTTTTCAATTGTATATTTTTCTTGACTGTATTTATAAATTGTTATGTATGAAAATACTCAACACATGCAAATACAGAAATGCACTGCAAATAGCACAGACCACATTGAAAATGTTTCGGGGGACGCCAAAAAGTTTATAGATTATTAGATTTTTTGGAGATGCTCTCCCACCGCAGAATCATCCATCATCCCAATCGATCTAACATTATAAATTCTTCACAAATAGAGATATTAACTCATCTGGTAAAATTGTACTCATATTGCAATATATACCACAAAATAACTAAATATCGCAATGCTAGATTTTTCCAATATCGTGCAGCCCTAGTTAGGACTAACTCAGCCGCAACGTGGATTTCACAAACCAGATTGTGGACACTAAATATTTAGAATATCTAAATATTAATATTTGATTGAACAAGTAAACGGTCATATGAGAAGTAGTATCGGGTTTGTAGAATTATAAACTCTGATGTCCTCAGCAAATTTATCTTCATCCGAAAGCATGTGTTTAATTAAACACAAAGAAGCTGTGGAGGTTTTTCTTTTAGAGACGTCCCCTTGAGAAACAACTGTAACCGAATAGGGCTTAAGATGAGAAAAATCAAGTATACTTGACTATTCTGTTCTCTTTAAAGCTGCATCTTTGTGACACCATTGATGTTCTGTTTTTGGTTTATTTCAATTAGGGCTAAAAATCTAGTTTTGCAATATGTTATACTTCTGCAATTAATGTTGAAATATGAATACTGTTTCACAAGATAGCTTCAATAGCACTATTTGATAGTTTTCTGGGGAGTCTAACAGTATTCAAGTACAGAAATTGAAAAACAACAATAGAAAAAAAAATGCTTTTCTTGCCTTGTTTTGTCTTGTTTCCAGTCCAAATATCAAAAAAAAAAAAAGTTTTCATAAATGGTATAAATTCCATACAAATACAGTGATTAAATACAATCCTGTAGCTTCTGCTCAACTATAATTCAGACTCAACATTGCATATCTTTGCAATGTGACTATTGGAGATGTGCACATTGCGATATCGAGAATGTCATGATTTTGCCAAATACGATGTGATCCTCCTGGATTAACACCCATGTTGATCCTGAAACATCATTTTTGTTGGAAAATGTAATCTGTACCAATTTTCTGCCCCTAAACCCAACCATAACTGTAATTTTTTTCCAAAATTAGAGGGGAATAATAGTTGGGTACAAGCAAGTACATAAGCCTAACCGTAAGCCTATAATTAAATAAACGGTAACTGTATGCCTGAATTCTGATTGGCTGATTGGAATGTTGTTCCAGGAAAATGTCCTACTTGATGAAATCAGGTTGGTGACGATATCTATGCTAAAACGATATACTGTGCAGCCCCAGTTTCAATGATTTTTGTTTGCTATGCATTCACATGTCAATCAAATTGCACCAAAGTTCGTTTGGAAGTGGAAATAGGCAGTTTCAGTTTGCTTGTTTGGTGCAAACCAAAGCTGAAACAGCAACATTCACCTTCATTCAAATGAACCACAAAAACAGAGCACTTGCAACGGGGGTTTCTAACCGAAACTGCTGTGTGTGAACACATACTTTGTGTGACTACATAATGTATTTTGTCAAACATGCATACAAAGATTGGTTGGTTAAGGGTAAAAACTAAACACACAGTAGCTATTTTTACACTTGAAACCACGTTCAATAGTATACACGATCTGAATACTGCATGTTTAACTGAATTTCTGCTTTGCGTACCCAGTTGCGTGCACAAATCATATGCAAAACACATGTAACCATAGCAGTGGTATTTAAACAAATACAAACACACACGTGCTCTTTAAAAAATAATCTTAGAGGGCCTTAAAAGCGACCCAAAAGAACTGAAGTGGGCGTTGTTAAAAGTCACACTGTCTGTGGGCCAAGCCAGAGGAGATCAAGGCACAGTATTACAGTCAGAGCACTGGGAAATCAACACATGAGAACCGTTTGTTCTCCCTGTGCTCGGTCGACTCCAATCACATCAGCCAGACACATGAAACCCACCTCTATTACGGAGGGACAGAAAGTCAGACAGACTGTCAGAAGATCACCAACTGAGAGAGAAAGAAGCAAAATGGACGAGGAAGCTATCGTTCGCGCTTTATTTCACCAGCCTGTGTGTCTCGTCAGAGCTCCTTCCCTTTCCCTTTCTAAAGTGACTCAGAGCTTCCCCAAACACACACATTATGGTTTGCGAGAGTGTGCAGTTAAAGCCCCACCCAAACCACTGCAAATTGATGCATTAAAATATTTAATAGTCAAATGGGAAGATTTCCCGGTGGAAAAACAGACATAACAAGTCAGTATCACGGCAGTTAGTTCTAGTCACGAAATGTAATATATTGATTTCTGTTTGGGGATACAATTTTTTTTTTTTTCCGTGTTACGCAACACGACCATTAACTAATTAACTAATATATTTCAATACAATTTTATTCATGTTCCTCAACACACATTTTACCTATAGTAAACTGTAAATTAAAACTAAAATAAAAATACTCAGTATCAGTCAAATACTGATTGTATTTTGTATGCAACATCCTTCATATCAAAACATTCTAACTCCTGATGGTCAGATTATATTTCCATTACCCATTACAGCTCCTAGCACTAATCCCAACCATTTGCCAATAAAAGGCACAGGTGCATGCATGTACAAGTACAGTTTATTCAATATAAATGAATATTCAGAGTCTTTCGAGGCAGATCGATGTATTACTGGAGGAGATCGCTGTCTGTCTGCCATATAGCTCAGATCCTAAAAGCAGTGCCTCTGACAAATTCAAATGCCGCATGAAAAAGTGTGTTTTGTCACTTTTGGTTGTCTCTCTTGTTCTAGTTTTTGTCAGTCTCTCTTGACCAATCGTGTCAAATGCTTTTGGCTTTCTGTGTGTCTCAAAATCAATCGCGTGTCATGCTGGTGGAAGTTTCTTTTTGAATCGGATATTAGTGAGCAGAAGCTGGATATCTGCTATTAAAATTAATATTAAAACAAATCAGTCAGCTGAGTCTTCACATAAAAACACTGTTACATGGCTTGTAATGCTGCATGGCTTGTTTATTAATGCTTTTTTTTGCAATAAATACATGCAACTAATAAATGTTAGGCTATTTGGGTAAAATATGGACTAAGGGCGTACTCGCACTAAGTACAGTTGCCTTGAACCGTGCCAAAGCGCACTTGTCTCCCCTCCTCTCTCCCTCGACAGCCTGCACTCACACGTTTTGCCTTCCGAGCAAGAGCACACTTAAGTCATCGATCATGTGACTGTTCAGTTTAACAGGAAGAGAAGCACTCTCGCTCAGCACAGTGAACATTGCTTTAGTTCTCTCGTTTTGTATTATTTTTAGTCGTTTGGGATGCAGTGGCACACATTCAAATATTTTGAAAAACAGATCCATAACTTTTGACGCTCATAAATTATCATTAAGTCCTCGTGCTGCAGGTATTAGGAGGTTTAATGAAGGTGACAGTTGGCGTTGCAGTGAGGGGTTTGTGTCTTTAATAAACAATGACAGTTCATGTGCATTGAAAACTTGGAATGGTTAATAAATCCATAAGAAACAGTGCCTTAAAAGTGACATTGCGTCTTTGGGTTCAGGCGCGCTTTGCACTCACACTACAAGCGTTGCGCACCAAATCCCAAACAAACTGCTCTTTGGCACACCTCTTGCAACCATGCCAGGGCAGGCCAACTGAACCGTGCCTGGGCCCAATTCAGAGCATTCACAATTGTCAAACAAATTGGGTAATAATAATAAATGATAAATAATAAATAAACACAAAATTCTTGCATATATCATAGGAACAGTATAACAGAAATTGTTGTGCGTTTTAAAACCTTGACTTTTCCAAGCCTAGAAACCGGTTATCATCCCATGCCAAGTTCCAAAAAATGGGTTAAATTTGGTCCTATTAATTTAATTTAAAAAATTAACCCAGAGATAGGATTAGTCACGATAACATCCAGAATTTGGTTCACCTGGCATGTTTTAGAGTGTACTATTATTTGCCTGCTGCTTATTTTATGTTGTTGAGAAGTGGGTAAGTTTAGAGTTAGGTGCGGGGTTAGGTGCTCTAAAATATTTCTGAAAGTATGCATGTTTATGATGGGTCGAAGATATGAAAGATACAGCCAATTCAAGCACAATAGGCTAAAACTTGTGTTGAGGAACATGAAAAAAATGCCTATTCAATTACAATGTCAAAAGTAGGTTAAAAACATGTTGAGGAACACAAAAAAAATGCCCATTGACATACAATAGGTTAAAAGTATTGTCGAGGAACATGAAAAAAAATTCACATCTGCATACATGAATCGATAGGTTAAATTATGTGACTATATAATGAACTGCCGTGATATTGGGTTGGACATAAAGCCGTAGTGTAACTGGTCTGTTAATCTGCATACTGCACACTACTGCAGTTCCCTGTAACAGAGCAGAGCACTGCAGTCGCAAGCAAGGATGTATTGTGCTAATGCTAATTTCCTTCTTTGCATTAACATGGGCTTTATGTACCTAAAAAACCCTCTCCAAGTTACATCTGCTATAACCTTTGAACAATACAACTGAAGACGTGCAGGGCATCCAGATAAACCCAGGGGGCTCAAGTAGAGTTCAGTAAAGGTTACAGTTAAGCACAATGGGGTCAAAGAATGCCGCCACTATACTTAAAAGGCTACCCTGAACACAAAATAACACAATTTGAATTTGGAAACTTGTAACCACTGATATCCATAGTAGAAAAAACAAATACTTTTTAAAGGTCAGTGGTTACAGGTTTTCAACATTCTTCATAATTAAAATGTGGCATTTGCATGATTATTGACCATTTTAACAGAAACAAAATGTATTTAAGAAATTAATTTGGGTAGGGCTGCACAATATATAGTTTCAGCATTAATATCGCAATGTGTGCATCCACAATAGTCAATAGTTGCAGAATCTGCAATGTTAAATTGGAATTTATTTGACCACGAGGCACAATCATTGAAAATTTTTACCATCATGGTGCAAAAGCCTGTCATTTACATGTTTTTAAGGCCTGTGACTGTCAATCAAGAGAATTTAAAGCATTCCGGCACAAGAAACTGTACCATTTGTAACTTAAAAAAATATATATTTTATTAAATTGCTTATACAAGACTATATTTACATTTCATTATTAAGGCCCAATCCCAATTCTATTTTTGTTTTCCAAATCTATTTCTATTTTTGGCCCTTACAACCGAGGGTTAAGTGGAAGGGCTTCAAAACTTTACCCTAAGAATTGGGACAGCACTTAAACACCTGCACACGTCATCATGTCATCGCGATCTCTTGCTTCATATGAGATCAGACGATCATGACTGCTGTAGTTATTCCAGTTGTGTTATTTTTTGGTATTTATCTTCAGGAAATCACTGAAGGCATATATTATGTTTTCATAACGATCTAATGTGGCAATAAGATCGGAACTGTACTGCGCATTTACTCCTTGGCCATATTTATCTATGTAAACACACGAAAACAACATTAACATTATAGCAGACACTGTAAAAAGCTCATTCCCAGCCACTAGACATTACTGACAGGGAATTCGAGTGTCATCATGTGTCAGAATGTTGTGGGACGGCTGTACATGAGTTATGATTACGGATTATAGATCGCAAAATTTAGCATTTTTTGCGTTTTTTTAAAAAGCATGACAGTAAAACACGAACGCGGTTATGAATATCTTAAAACATATGTTTGTTTGTCGTAACAATTCGTAATAATGACAAAAAAAATACTAATTTACTAATACTAATTTTTAAAAATACTAATACTAAATTTTCTTACCACTCAGTTTTAAGTGTGGTCCTGAAAAATCTTCGTTCGAAGGGGTGCATACCCCTTGCCCTTAGCCCTACGCCTTCAAGCTAAAGAGAATTGGGATACCACTACCCCTTGCCGTGAACGCGCAAAACGAGGGGTAGGGGTAACTGGAAGGGCTAAGGGGTAGAATTGGGATTGGGCCTTAATATGTACTTGAATTCTTCCCAAATAGGTCTCTTTAATTCATCTGCTGAAACTGTATTTGCATCTCAAAATATAAATCGCAGAAAAACAAAACATGGTAATGTCAGATTTTTCCAAAATCCTGCAGCCCTAGATCCGGGACAATTTTGAAGAATGCACCGATTAAATTTCTATCAAATGTAGATAAGCAGATAATAATTTTCATGTAACGAATGCAACTCATAAATGGTCATAAAAATGTTAATAATATAATAAGGGTCAAAAATGTTTTTTTTTAATAATAATAATAATAAATGCTATATTCAGTACATTTACAGTAAATGATGAAATTAATGTACAATATTATAATACGCGTATTATAATGCTGGGTTCTACACAATTCATTCATGTTGTGCCAAAACAAATCGATTAAGTTTATTTAACTGAGTTGTCTTTACAAATTTAAGTGAATTGAACAAGAAACAATTACGTTGTTCCCCAAAATAAATCAAGAATTGTGTTGATTTAGCTCACTGTAAACAAGTAGTTTGATCAAGCAGTAAAAATATTTTATTCATTTTTTTAAATATTATTTTATATTATATATTTTATATTTTTATATTATTTAAATAAACCTGGGACATTTCTCGAAAAACATATCTACTACAGTGGCCAATATACATACATAGTGAATTATGGTGATACGTGTGCCAACTGAAAAGAAAAAAACCCTTCTTTACTACATTGTGACAAATTAAACTGCGGCAAAGCTGAAGTCTCACTTCCAGTAGAAGTGAAACACACACTTGTTTAAACTGTGCCACTCTTATTGCAAAACCTTACAGAATCTAAACCTTCATCAGATACCAATGACTCAACACATAATGTCCTCTAGACACTAGAGACACAATGTTTCATGCTCTGCTACTCGAGTGCATGGCCTGAGTTTAGCGGCCGTGCAGATGGAGTGCAACTGAACAGCTGGGTCCTCTGCTTCAACCCTTCAATTAGCCAGCTACAGGACAGCCTAGCATATTGCACACTTTAGAAAAAAAACAAACATTTTAATCCTAGCTTGTCTATCCAGCAGCAGAAGTCTGCTTTTAAGGGATAATATGACGAGTGGGCTTGGATTACAGATCAAAGATTAGACATGATCAAAAGGGAAAATCAAGTCTAAATTAGGGATCTTTTTTTACTACATGGCTAGCTGTCCAGGAAAGTAGTAATCCGGCCAGTGTTTACCATATGCGACTCACAATATTTCCCACAGCATCAGGGTTTTTTGGCAAGTCCAACAGCGTTTACAGATTATAAAGAGATGTCCATTATCTGATCCCATTCAGTTACAGTTTCTGTCAGTCTGTAAGCTACACGTGAGCCATTTTAGAGCGGCTTGCAAGAATTTTGACTTGTATTTCACTTCAAATGAGCTCTGACTATCTCATATGTCTGCAGCATAAGCATAGGTTTATTTAGTACTACATAGTGAAAGTAAAGTATTCTGTACGGTACTATTAAAATACAGGGTATTCTACATACCGTACATGGCTACACCTATTCAAGAAAAATCTCAAATATTTCGAATTATTACAACAATCTGAAAAAATTGCTTGCTATTTTAATACATTTTTAAAATCCAAAGCAATGACAAAGCACATTTTTGCATCATTCCTCATTACACATGATCCTTCAGAAATCATTCTAATGTGCTGGTTTGTTAGTGAATAAACCTTTCTTATTATGTTGAGCTGCTCAATATTTTTGTGGAAGCCATGATATATTTTTAATGATTCTTTGATGAAAACAAAATATAATCAAAATATGAATATAAATAAAACAATTTTGAGCATTTCTAGCTAGCTAAAATAATCAAATTATTACACAAAGTCTATACTGAACTAGAGTTGGGCCAACAAATGATATTATATTGAATCGCGATAAAATTTATGTCAATAACAATGATTAGCTCTGGACTTTTTTTTACTCTATATTGATCTAAGAGCCAATCACACAGCAGAAATGTGCCACAACAGAAATCTAAAAGCGTGTTGACATTAGAGATGTACAAAAATATATCCATCAGAAATATGTTATGTCATTTAGGCATGGGACAATAACCATTTTCAAGGTATATATACCGTTCCTAAAGTGTGTGTAAGACCTTTTATTTTACGATTTTTTTAAGGCCTACGGTATTTCCAGCTGGAAAGATATCCCAAAAAAATGCTGCTTTAAAATATAAAGAAATCTGTGTTCTTGAAACTATCGAAGACAGCAAAAGTCAATGATTCATTTGAATTATTTAGCCTGACATGTTTACTGTTCTGAAATACTGTAAATGTTTCTCAAAATAAAATATTTTGTGTTCAAAAGGCAAAAAAACTTTTTTTTTTTTTACCCAGACATTTAAAAAGAATATATTTTAGAGCCATAATCACAACACCGTAAAACCATGATATTTTTATCCATGGTTATCATACTATCAGAATTTTATACCAGCCCATGCCTAGTGCCATTTAATGGACCCTTTTCTGGCTTCAGTCATTGTTGGGTTTCCTTTTATTTAAGTCTGGAAGCATTAACAACTTATTTCGAAAATGGATATCGTTATCGTTCAATATGGAAAATAATTATCGAGATTGCATTTTTGCCATATCGCCCAGCCCTATACTGACCCCAAAATTATTAATAATCTATATACAAAAATCTGTTCTATGAACGATATGGATACATATTCAACCGACAGCATGTAAAGGATGTTCTGTGTGCAAATCACCATCTAACTTTTCACATATACATTTTCTCTGTTTTCTGAAGGCAGCTTTTGATCACCCATGCATGACATGCGTGGGTGAGGAAGTGACATGCAGGATGATGACACACATGGCTCAGTCTCCAGGGTCTAAGAAACTGCGCTCCATCACCAAATATTCACATTCTATCCTTATTTCTCTCCCCTCAAAACACACAACACATCTTCAGTCGCTCAAATTTACTTCCCATAGGACTAGGTGCCAGGAAGAGGAGCGCAGGAACAGAGAAAAAAAGAGAGAGTTGTGTATGTGTGATGTGATCAGCAACTGAGAGCAGCCTGTGCACACTTAAACACTCCCCTCTCACACTGAACTAATGAAGCAGATGGAAGCACTGTTGCCTGCCTAAAGGACTACACCATAATCACAGGGTTTACCAACATCTCCCCTCCTCCCGCTGAGCACTCTCTTGCCCTTTTTCTCCCTCACCATCTCTCATACATCACCCAGTTGCCTGGTTAACGTTGACATGTTAAGTGCACACCTCCTTGTCTCATCCGCCCTTTTTAAGCCATGCCATGCGGAATACTGTCGGCTAGAAAGCACCATCTAAAGGCCCATTCACAACAAGGAGGACATTCTGTGAGAACAGGGAAATGCAAATCTAGTTTGCACGGAGAGGGTGACACTATCATTTGAGTCGCTTTCTTTTTTTTCCCTGTATAATTATGATTAATAAACATATTTTCAGCCAATCAGAATCTGTCCAAATTTAAGTTCACTGACAAATTTTGCTTTAATAAAGTATGCTTCCGAGGTTTGAAATTAATTATGATTTATTTCAAACATTGGGAAAATGTCATCAGCATCAGAAGTCAGCCTCTTGAATTTGCAATTATGCGACAGGATTAATAATGTGGCAGTAATGTTGTGAATATTGTTCAGTTAATCACTGATCATTTCGCTTCACACATCCTAGATGAGCTAAATTAACATTCAGTTTCCATTTTTGGGTGATCTATGCCTTAAAAGAGATGCATGTACGACTGGCCGAGTTGTGATCAACGTCATTCTTACTTGAAGAATAAAATCATATTTGCCATTTACTTCTGTTGTCATGATACTGGAATTCGGTACCAATTGGTGCTAAATTTTTAAAAACGCCCATTTCCTGCTAACATCTTAGCGCTGTTGAACTTGTGCTTAAACACTGTTGATTTGCTATTGTGCTCACGTGCTTAACAGAAATGACTGCGTTTGTTTGTGAAGGTCATCAGTTCACCGAACTCACTGTCATTTTCTGTTGAGCACATGAACACAATGACAAATCAGTGGTGTTTAAAAAAACAACACCGCTCAAATGTTAGCGGGAAACAGACATAAAATGTCAAGTACCGATACCGAATTCCAGTATCCTAACAACACTACCGTTCACATTGCTTGATTTGTGCGTTTATTTTTTTAAATAAAATAAAGACAGGTGGCAAATATGCACATATACAGAGAGAAAGCAGCACAAGTCACACTTTTCACATGACTGTTGCACCCAATAGCATTCATCAGTGAGTCTAGCTCCATCCTTTGTTAAAAAAAAAAAGTGGTACGGTACGGTATTTTGATACCTTGTCAGTGGAAACAAACATAAATGCGAAGCGCACTATATAACTTTACCGCTTAGCAGAAATGTGGCATAATAGAGTATGTGAAGTGTATAAACCACCATTTTTTCAAGCTTTCATTTTGAAATTTCATGTTTTGGTAAATGTCTTGCAGTTTCTGGTAATAACTGTCGGATTTATAAGCAAGGTTGGAGTGAAACTAGACCAATATTTTCTAGTGTATTCACTGCTCTTATTGCATACTCATTATATTTAATTTGAGAAAGGCTTGACAAGTAAAAGCTTATATGTTTATATACCTAAGCCCCATCTCTGGGGAAGCTGAATAACATCATAAAATCAGCTGTGCTTGTGCCAATTATCGAATCTTCTCTTTAAGACTGGAACAAAACATGAAAGTATTCCACTGAGATTTTAATTAGTTTATTCTGGATTCTAATAACAGATAGAGAAACTGCTATTCACTATGTATTTTACTACAATTTTACATTGCAATTAACAGCAATATATTATATTGAAGCTGCAATATCCTAAAAAGCATTGTAAGTAGTGACAGTGGCTGAACATTTAACGGTCTAGTTAAGCTTAACAAAAGGCCAGAAAAAGCAACTCATTCATGGCGTATTACAGTAAGAAGCCCAGAGCTACATATACTCTTCTCCTTTAGGACCCAAACAGTTTAACCAGCTCCATCATGAGACGCTCTTATTACCCAATTAAGCACATCAGAGCAACAATGAATCCTTGGAGAGGAAAGAGTCATCACTCTTCGGATGACTTTAGAAATGTGCCTGAGGCATTAGCTACAATGGCTTAAAAGCACAGCGGTGAATACTGTCATTAATTTGTTTAGCTGACCAAGCAAATTGAAACTGAAAAATGATATCATTTTGGTTCCTGAATTTCTTCAACCTCAACTCAACCTGGTCAGCATTGTCAGAAGTTAACTATAGTTTTAATTAGGGTCAATATATTCATTTTTCTCCACATTTTTTTATTTTATGGAGGTATAGTTTAATTTACAGTTAAATTTATTTAACTGATAACTAATAAAATGAACAAAACTCAAACCGTGGTGTAAAAATTTACTTGTAAATGTATTGTTCATTCAATGGATTAGCTTATTTTGCTAAAGTCCCAAGCTAATCAGTGCTTTTAGGGAACACAGTATTCAGACACAAATATAATACAAAAGAATCGACAAAGGTAGGTGTTCGTGGTTGGAAAATGAAACATGTCTGTCTCTATCTCTCTAATCACTTGTAAGACACGGAAAAGACGCAAAAAAATCCATCTCCTGTTTTCCATCTCGCCGCAGGTTCGAAGCACTGAACGACGGAGAAATCCGAAAATGGCCGAAGAAAGCCGATCTCAGTAAAAGACTGCTGGGCGCTGTCCACCACTGAAAACGCCTGAAATCCTCCGATGCACCATTTCAAATCATATGTGTGCTAATTGCATGCGGTTTCCCAACACAAAAGGCTTTACAAAAAACGCAATGATATAAAACCATAACCAGACCGTATATAATATGACATTTTCCAAGGGCTATACCTTCCGATTCGACAAAGGCAGTGCTCGTGCACACACTTGCGAATGGAGGCGTTTCTTCAACGAAAGCTTTGCATTGAGCAATAAACTGCGCTTGACATACAACAGTCTCAGTTGCATCACTACATTCTAACGCCTATAATTAGTGTAATCTTCAAAACAGAGAGTCCAGATGGGCACAGCAACCATGTAAAACAGATTACTGCACAGCGAATATAACCTGAGGAGCTCGGTTTAATTCGACATGCAATTCAAATGAGCATATGACATCCAAACCACAAGGTAGATGAACAGATCGTTTTAGTGAAGCGTAAAGAGAAGGTCGGTGCATAAAAATAGCCGTGAGGAAGTTAAGCTGGTTGGGTGTCAAAGCTTCTTCATTCACCACGATTACCATCAGCCCAACACTGACTACAAACGCATATGAAGGCCTGTTCATGTTGCACCACCGCCATGCATACACACACAGCCGACAGCATTATCTCCAGGCACCATTTGCCATATAAGCTCTGCCTTCACCATTCAGCCAACAGAAGGCTCTTAACACCGTATTAACTGCATAGTAGAAACCGACTGATAGTGGCGTGTGTGGCTGTACATGCACACACATATAGTCAAAATAAATGCTTTTTTAATACGAAGCACTTTCACAGGTGATAGATTATGCAAAAATATGTGGCTTTTTTCTGCCTTGCTGACAAAATCATCGTTGGGCTTCATAACCTGTACTATTCATATTTTAATTAGCCTATATAGCATTTAGGATCATTATACTGTGCAGTTACTTTTGTGCAAAAAAATGCTACCACTCTTAAAATGCTATACCTTCATTCAAAAGCCTGTCTACTTCACCATTAAGGCGACGCCATTTATAAATACATCCAATAGCCTATTGGAGAACCGATAACCATTGGAAAAGTGATTATGGTGGGGGGAAAGCATTGAAGTCAACCAGTTAGCGGTTTTTACTCCATACAATTCAAATAAGGGACATTTCTGAAATGATGCTGCGTTGTACTTAAATCTGAGGTTCTGACATTTGATGGTAGAGCAGCCAATAAATATAGATTAGCTTCGATCTCTATTCTGTACTCGTTTGTCATAGTAGCAAATGAACAGGAAGACACCAGAGACGTGGAAGCCCACAGGATGAAGTGAAATCGGGGTGGAGTGTAGTACTCTGCCGGGCGTGAAGTAGGCTACACTGACAGTGGACGCCAATCAGGCAATAGGAAACACGGTCCCCCGGTTGACTTTCAGCACCATTTTCGTGAACAGCACACCGACGGTCTTCCCGAACCCACGAACACACACATACACACACACACTGCGGATCTGCTCCAGCATAGCATCACGTCACGGCTAAGATGTATATAACACACTAGTGGAAGGAGAACTCCTTGAAAATATGGCGGACCTAAGAATTCGCCATCAAGCATATAAGGGTGTGTGTGGGTGGGTGGGTTCGTGTGTGTGTCTCTCTCACACACACACACACACACACACAGAGAGAGCACACTGACTGATGGATGTCATTTAAAACAAGCCACTTACTTCATCTGTTTCACGATGGTACTTTTCCCAGATTCCCCAGCCCCTGTGGAGAAGAGACAGACACAAGGGAGTAAGATCGCCTGTCACAATGAAGAGATCCAATATATGTGCATTCATCGGCTGAGGTGTTGGGTTTACAGCTAGAAATGACAGGCTCCTTTCCGCATTACCTAGCAGAAGCAATTTCACATCTTTAGCAGCAGTGATTCCGTCTTCTTTGAGGTTCTTCTCGATGGCTTTGCTCCTGTCCAGAGCCGCTCTTTCCTCTGCGCTCAGTGTACATCCCATGGCTAGATGAACCTCGGCTCTTTTTTATCTCCAAAACGGTCCGGCTGAGAAATATCCTCGGTGTTTCTTCCTTATCCCTCTCTAAGGCTGTCCCTATCCCTCTCTCACACACACACTCGCTCTCCCTGTCGGCGACTAGCTAGAGCATTAAATCCCGCAAAAGACAGCGTCGGACTGGAACATAAGTCTCTGGCGCGCGCTCTCGGTCTGTGTAACGGGGTCGTGGTGCTCGGTCCTCGGGCTGGGAGGTCTCTACTGGGCGGCGGCGGCGGCTGCGAGCGCTGGCATCGTTAGCGTGCTGACAATGGAGGGTCAGTATGGAGAGAGCGCGCGCTGGGCTCGACGCGCTCAGACAATCTCGCTGACGTCAGGAGTAGCTCGACGGGGAGAGAGAGACAGGGAGCGCGCGCGCACGAGCAAGCATTCGGATCGCGCACCGTTAACTACAGCTAGGTTTATGCCGTTATCTGCAGGCGGAAGAAAGGCGCTTCTTCTGGAGTTTGGCGCTACGAAAACGCTGCTAAACGCCGTGTGTGCCGGATTGTATGTAATAGGTGTTGGGCGTGTGTGTGTGTGAAGCGGATGATTTAAAGCCGATGAGCGAGCGGGCCGTGGACACAGGAAGAATCACAGAAAGGTGTGGCCATTAACCTAGCGTTGACAACCTGTAACAGCAACGCCAAGTGTTACTGATGAAATAGCCTCTGCTGTGGGGCAAAATGTAGTGTATAAAATTATTTAGATCTTTAAAATCGAAACTGGGAAAATAATAAGGTTTGAGACCTTATGTATATATATATGT
>CAIGQQ010033930.1:2865972-2895412 GCA_903798035.1 Danio albolineatus | reverse complement strand
TCTCTCTCTCTCTCTCTCTCTCTCTCTCTCTCTCTCTCTCTCTCTTTGTTCTTTTGGAAGCCATTTTTTGTCATTGTCTGCCACTTTCTTTTCCTAGACTGTGATCACTGAGCCTGTATGTGCTGAGGATTCGTCTCTGACTGTTTCATATGATTGGGGACACTTGTGTTTGAGTTTAATAAAGTAGTAAGCCCCAAAACCTGTGGTTTAGAACAAGACAAAGTTAATTTAAAACAGCTAAAGGGTTTTGTTAAGGATGACATGTAGCTGAAACAAAAAATCTCTGAGCTGTTTAAAATTTTCTGTAAACATTAGATATATTAAAGGCCCCACAAGATGAAAATTCTTGCCTTAATGTTATCCATAAACTGGTAAGTTCTAAAACAATGGTAGTATTAGCATTTAGAAGATGCGTTCAAAATATACAGTCTTCCACTAGCACCAATATGAATTAAAGCGTTTGATGATCACTCTGTACTTCAGCTTTGGACTTTCTGTCCAGTCAAGTGCTCTCTAGAATCTGAAATGTAAAGTAAAAGGCATGCTGTGTCACTAATTAGCACAACTAGATAAACAAAAACAATTTTAGTAAAAAATTAAATTATTAAAACTTTTAAACAATATTCCTTCTGCAAATTAATTAACAGTATGTGCACACACACACATCAATGTTTCTTCTGCATGAGGTGAGTTGAGAACGTAATATTTAAGATGAATGAATCAGACATGGCGCCACGGTGGCGTAGTAAGTAGCACGTTCACCTCACAGCAAGAAGGTCACTGGCTCGAGCCTCGGCTGGGTCAGTTGGCATTTCTGTGTGGAGTTTGCATGTTCTCCCCGTGTTCACGTGGGTTTCCTCCGGGTGCTCCGGTTTCCCCCACAGTCCAAAGATATGCGGTACAGGTGAATTGGGTAAGCTAAATTGTCTGTAGTGTATGAGTGTAAATGAGTGTGTGTGGATGTTTCCCAGAGATGGGTTTCAGCTGGAAGGGTATCCGCTGCGTAAAACAAATGCTGGATAATTTGGCGGATCATTCAGCTGTGGCGACCCCGGATTAATAAAGGGACTAAGCCGACAAGAAAATGAATTAATGAATGAATCAGACATGGTGTCACAGTGGTGCAGTGATTAGCAGGATCGCCTCACAGCAAGAAGGTCACTGGTTCAAGCCTTGGCTGGGTTAGTTGGCATTTCTGTGTGGCGTTGGCATGTTCTTCCTGTGTTCACATGGGTTTCCTCCGGGTGCTCCGGTTTCCACCACAGGTCCAAAGACATGCGGTACAGGTGAATCGGGTAGGCAAATTTTTTTGTAGTGTATGTGTGTGAATGAGTGTGTGTGGATGTTTTCCAGTGATGGGTTGCAGCTGGAAGGGCATGGGCTGTGTAAAACATATGCTGGATAAGTTGGGGGTTCATTCCACTGTGGCGACCCCAGATTAATAAAGGGACTAAGCTGAAAAGAAAATGATAGCTATCAGGGGCCGCCACAGCACAATGAACCACCAACTAATCTGGCATATGTTTTGCTCAACAGATACCCTTTTAACCGCAACCCAATACTGGGAAACACCCATTGATTTACATACGCACTCATGTACTATGGCCAATTTACTTAATCCAATAACCTAGCGCATGTCTTTGGACTGTGGGGGAAACCGGAGCACCCGGAGGAAACCCAAGTGAGCACGGGGAGAACATGCAAACTCCACACAGAAATGCCAATTGACCCAGCAGGGGCTCAAACCAGCGACCTTCATTCTGTGAGGCAACAGTACTAACCACTGAGCCCCTGTGCCGCCACCTAAAATATTCTGAACAGTTCACTCAAACAAATCAGATTTAAAAGATCTGAAGTGGTCTGAAGTTGCTATTTTTTTTAATCAACACTAAAACTGACACCATAAAAACTTCTGAGCCCAAGGATATAGAAACTGTCCATATAATCTTATGAGCATGAAACGAGTCTTAGTGCAATTTCACTGCCTGAATATTTAAGATCAACTGCCTCTGTCATCTATTCCATACCTTTTTTATAATTATTAGCTTATTTCTATTTGCCTGATTAGATCAATGCTAAATAAAGTGTTTTCCATTAAAGCTCCTTTAAATTACAAATTTAAAACTTAATTAAATGAAACAGCACAGCATAAAACACTTTATATTCAATTGTAAGTGTTTAATTGGGCTTAATCAACCCGCTGATTTGTACTAGATAGGAATGTATATGTCTATTCACACATTACACATGAACTCAGTGGTGTGATATTGCCCGTATTGACTGTCGTTTGTCATTATCACCAAGTGATATCACACTTCTCAACAATATGGCCAGAAATAGAAATAAAGTATCATCTTAAAAGCAAATTCGATTTCTCTACCACTATTACTAACAGCAGCCACTCGAATGCTGTCATTTTATCGACAATTAAGCCAGTGAAGCTTTGTAGATTTGATTTGACTTGATTTGAGAAGGAAAGGGAGGGAGGGGAGACCTAGAGAATGAGACACTGGTAGGAGTGATTGAATCTGTGAATCTGGCAGTGTATATCCACCCACGCTCCATTACGAAGCAGTATGCCCAGGCTGCTTTTCAGCGTTCGTAAGAATGCATATAACCACCGACATGGTGAATTTCAATACACATACATGCCATATCAGTCAAGTAGTGTTATATTTGTTTAAAATAGATGTCCAGAATGGTTGCCGTTTATAATTACTGTTTTTAGTCTGAAATGTGTCAAAGTGCCAGACACTGAGAACATAAAAAGTCGATATAAAATGTGTACAGATGGAAGCAAAACAACAGAATAGAATTGGTTCTTCTTATTTTCTATAATTCATGACCTGAAAGTGTAAACAGACTGAAATGAAAGTGTCCTAAACCAAACTAAGTATACTTGGAAATGTTCAGTATTATGGTGTATGCGCTCAACATCTCCAAATTTGAGAAAAATATTATTTTAGTGGACTTTATGCATTATTTTCTGACAATAAGTAATATTGTGCATTAATATCAGGGAACAACATTTACACCTTCAATTACAACCTTCTATGTGCCCATAGAAGGGCAGTTTTAGATGCCCAAATGTGAAAATGGTGTGATTTAAGCAGAGCGTCAGTTACACAATCAGTTGTATATAAATAACAGATGTATATGCATATACAGTTCTATTGTTTTAGCATTCATTACCAAAATGATTAATGCATCTGCTAGTTATATCAGTGTCATTAAGTTCAAATCCGTCATTATATATGCTAAGCAGAAGGAGTGGCACTGTGAACAGCACAGGAAGCTCAGTGGATCTTACACAATCAATGCATATGATGCAAGAATATCAGGAAATCATGCAAGCATCGTTCTGCATGAAGGGGGAAAGATCTGCATGCGACTGTGAAACTCAACCACGTGGACTCTCTGATGCTAATTCAAACTAAAGACCTTTACGAATAGAACCTGTTTCTATTGTTTTAAAGGTGCCATACAATGAAAATCTGCTGCATAGCTGAATTGTAAGAGTTCAGTACATCAAAATGGCACACCGTGATCATCAATCCCCATAGTTTCCTCATTCTCATATACAGTAAATCCTTAAAAAAAACACACAGTCAGAACAAAAGAACAAAATGCACTCCCAAGCAGTGTTAAGCCTTTTTAAGATTTCTCATCTAATCACAGCTCGTCATCAGGAAGTAAAACTTGCGAAATATTGATTATACATTTATTCAGCCTTCTTGAAGAGCCAAAAGATCTGTTTAACGGTATCTTTTGTAGTTTAATGTGGTTTGTAGGACTGGGCGATTAATCGAAGGTAATATTCATACACAATAAATCATGCAAAACTGTATTTGTAATCATCTGTAAATTTTCAGCAGCTGCTTTTAGATGGAGCAGCATTTACTGCACAGAGCCATAGTTTACTGACAATCTATATGCTGGGATCCACACAATGGATTTGTATTGGGACAATATGAATGAATTAAGTAAACTTATTAGTTTTTACACATTTAAGTGGATTGAACATAAAACAAATAAGTTGTCACTTTCAACAATTGTGTTGTTTCAGCTTATTTTAAATAAGTAGTTTGAATAATTAGCAAGCTTTTTTGAGTGTATGCAAAAAACATTAAATTAATTTTTAATTAGTGCAAAAATCATTGAGAACCGTTCTGCAATTTGACAGCTGTTGCATGACTTCTCAGTAATCTCTGGCTCTTTGTTGCTAATGATCTGAATGCACATGAAAATACTACATTTAATAACACGTTTACTCTTAGCTCGACCCATAACTTCAATGTTTGCAATAAATCATTCTGCACTGTAAAGAAAACATGCTGGGTTCCACACAATACATTTGTGTTGGGACAACATGAAGGAATTAAGTTAACTTAAGTGGATTTTCATAAGTTGTACAAAAATATATCATAGTTGTGTGTCTATGAGTCAATAATAATAACAGCATCGATAAAAGCAGTTAAGCATCAATGAAAGCAAATAAATCCTCTGCTGTTTTCCTAACCGTGTCAATTCTTCTTGTTATTGGAAGTTTCCACGGTAAGAAGGCATTCTACCCTTAAGAGGAAATTTACTAGTGATCACAGAGCTGAGTTTCCCTTACAAGATGTGCATGAGTATAACTACTTTTGCTGAATCACAATTTAGATTTCACTTCAGATAATCACACAGCCCTAGTATACTGTTAAATTTCTTCATGTTTGAAATGATGCAACAAATACATGTAAACACGTAAACAGCAGAATATTTAACACACTTTTATGCACCATGTCATATCTCTCCACTCTTACTGTGATTGTTTCTAGAGTGAAAGAATGCCTAATATTAATGTTCCAGCTTGTTTTTTGCTTTTTTTATTATTCATTCATTTTATTTCCAGTTATACCCTTTATTTTTCTGGGGTCGCCACAGCGGAGTGAACCAACAACTTATCCAGCATATATTTACGCAGCGAATACCCTTCTAGCCTCAACCCATCACTTGGAAACACCCATAAACACTCAATCACAGACATACACTAGGGTCATGTTATCTTACCCAATTCACCTACAGCACGTCTTTGGACTTGTGGGGGAAACCCACGCGAACACGCAGAGAACATGCAAACTCCACACAGAAATTCCAACCGACCCATTCGAGACCAGCGACCTTCTTGCTTTGAGACGATTGTTCTACCCACTGCATGACCGTGTTTTTTTTTTCATATATTTTAAAATCACAACAATAAATACATCTCTGTCTCAAGTGGTTTAAAGAATATTATGAAGAGTTTAAAGTGTTTGCCTCTCATCCAAATTCTTCAGATCTCGATCCAATTGAGCATCTGTGAGATATTTTGTATCATCAAGTATATCCACATCAAATATATCTACCTCTGATATTTCCCAAATGCGACAGAGGATATTCGGCAACCATGTAAACAAGCAAATCATGAATTGTAGAAACACAGAGAAAGGAAAGTATACTGAAAGTTGAGAAGAATGTTGTTTATTGATTTTTGACGGATTGCATTTAAGCTCAATTTAAATAGCCAGGTATGGTAGATTAACAGTAGATCCTACAACTTTCACAGGTAAACAGATTAGAGCAAAGTGCTTGAGGTCATCTCAGGTGTTTTAGTGCTTAAAGTGCAATGTTTGAGCATTTACAGGAATGGAAAAGGAGATACAGGAGATACCCTTTCAGCTGAACAAACAATGTTTTGAAATCTTGTGTCTCTCTTGCACTCCTTTTTTTGAAAGGTGATGAACCTGATGATTGCTTTGCACAGGTAAAAGAACTAGATCATCAAATCCTCTGTCAAATTGAATTTGCTCAGCTATAGCCAAAAATAAATTCACTCTTGAGATTTTGTGTTGCGGGTTTACCCTCCAGTTAAGTCTCTGTAAGACTGTGGTTTGCAAGACCTTGAAGGAGTCCTTTTTGGATAGGAGACGGACAGTAGTAGCTTTGAATCCCTATACTTAAGTCCAATAGCCACTTTCTCACTGTTGGGCCAATGTGAGTCACTATGGGTCAGGTGGAGCAAATAGCTGTGTTTCCACTGTCAGACCAGTAATTCATCGCACTGCTTTAAAAGGCACCCTTAACACGCCTTAGTGGAGCAGCGATTTCATGAGAAATGGGAAAATGAATGAAAACGTTACAGCAAAACAAAAAATTATACATTTGGTTTATAATCAAACATCAACTTATTGCAAGTAATTTATGACAAAAATGCTAGTTAAATGTTGTCAGTAGTGCAGTACTGTCGTTTGTAAAAATATGCATTTAAAAGGTTAACTGGAACAAGAACAATATCAACAAATTGGTTCCTGTATTTGCATTAATTCTTAATGTGTACACTGTAAAAAATGATATGATCAATTGGTCATGACAGCATATGTTTTTAGGTCATTGTAACTTATTAAACTAAGTTATTCATGTTCTAACTTAAGTTTATAAGCTACACCATCTGTTTTAAGTCAGTTTAACATAATAAAAGTTCAATGTACTCATAAGTGTCACGATCACCAGCGATCTAACCTTCTGAGATCACTGGAAAACACTTCAACATCACATGAACTACAAATCCGGGACTACATGTTATGGACTACATCTTCAGTCATGCACCACATACACACAGATGTTCCTGATCCTGACTGATTGCACACACACCACCGGAGAATTGTCAAGGACTGATTACACACACTATTTAAGCAGCACATACACTCACATTGGTCGCTGAGTCTTGTTTACTGAAAAGTGATCTTCCAACGTGTTTCCTTTGTCTTGTCTTGCCATGTTTTGATCCTTGCTCTGTATATTCCTGTCTGCTGCCTGCCTCTGACCATCTACCTGCCCATTGACTATGATTCTGGATTGCCTGTGTACATCTGTTTGCACCTGTGTTGACCATTGCTTACCCGACCTCGCTAATAAACCTGCATTTGGATCTGCAACTCAGTTGTCAGTGTCACTTTCCCATGTTACAATAAGGTTCATTTGACTCAACTTAATTTAAGGCAACCAGGATTTTTTTACAGTGTTTTTATTATACCATATATAAAAATTATATGAACAATTAGTCCTGACAGCATTAGTTTTTAATTCATTAAACTAATTCATTAAACCAAGTTAATCATGTTCTAACTTATTTTTATAAGTTATGCAAGCTGTTTTAAGTCAGTTTAACAAAAGATAAGTTCAATGTACTCATAAGGTTTATTTGATTTAGCTTACTTTAAGGCAACCAGGATTTTTTACTACAGTGTGGGTTATTTCAAATACTCTGCACTGTAAAAAAAGTTGACTCAATTTAAAATTATAAGGCAACTGGCTGCAGAGCTTTCTTAGTTGACTCAACTTAAATCAAGTGCAGAACTTAAACAGTTGAGTCAACTCAAGCTTTGCAGCAAGTCGTCTTACAATTTTAAGTTGTCAACTTTTATTTTTTCAGTGTGGTGTCTGAAATATTGTTTTCATCTAAACTTGCTTTGAAAGTTTGAAATGTTAGTGTGATCACTGATATGATGTTATGGCAAATGTGCAGCAGTGCCGACTGTTTCCTAAACTCCAGCTTTGCACTGCTTAAGCCCCAGCTGGCCCACTTTGGCCTGAGGTATTTAATGGGCCAAAGAACCCTGACCATTGCAGCTAAACATTGTTGCAAACTTTAAGCATCAGCTAATTGGTATGACTGAACCAAGATATTCAGCTTTCTGTCTGTATTTATCGTGTGTTTTCATCTTTGAAGACACCATTAAGACGTGCAACTTTTTCTATGTAAGTGTGCAGGTTTTTTATACAGTCAGTTCTGCTTTCAGAGTTTGCATGTTCTTTCTGTGTTGGTGTGAGTTTCCTTCGGGTGCTCCAGTTTCCCCCACAATCCATAGACATGCAGTATAGGAGAACTGAATAAACTAAATTGGCTGTAAGGAGCCACAGTGGTGTAGTGGGTAGCATGATTGCCTTACAGTAAGAAGGTCGCTGGTTCGAGCCTCGGCTGGGCCAGTTGGCATTTCTGTGTGGAGTTTGCATGTTCTCCCCGTGGTCGCGTGGGTTTCCTCTGGGTGCTCCGGTTTCCCCCACAGTCCAAAGACATAGGTATAGGTGAAATGGGTAGGCTAAATTGTCGAAGTATATGTGTATGAATGAGTGTATATGGATGTTTTCCAGAGAAGGGTTGCAGCTGGAAGGGCATCCGCTACGTAAAACATATGCTGGATAAGTTGGCGATTAATTCCGCTGTGGTGACCCCAGATTAATAAAGGGACTAAGCCAAAATAAAAATGAATGAAATTGGCTGTAGTGTATGAGTGTGTTATGGATGTTTTCTAGTACTGGGTTGTGGCTGGAAGTTCATCCGCTGTGTATAAAAAATATGGCGGAATAGATGGTGGTTCATTCTGCTGTGGTGACCTCTGAAATAGAGACTAAGCAAAAGGAAAAGGAATGATTGAATAAGTTCTGTCTCTTTTTCTCCCTTTGTGTAAATTTCACTGATATATCAATTTAATATATATATAATTGGATACAGTACATCACCATCCCACCATATTCATCGAGGTGTCACATAATACATAACATCTTGCCAGTTCTTTCATTCTGTCAAGGGAACAATAATGTTACAGTACTGAAACATTGGAAACCGAATTCCTGTTTTTTTAAGAGCTCCGTCAGGTGTCCTTGACAGTGATGAGGATCAGGTGGCAGATTCACTGGCTGTCTGAGCAATTCTCTGCACACTGGAGTGTCCTTTACTAAAAGACTGCTTTATGAGATTTCATCATGCGCAAGAACTCATAACACAAATACAAGCAGATGAATTAAATGACCTGAAAGGCAACTGAGTGCAAAGCAATTACACTGTAAATTTTATGTTTATGTAATCCATCAGTCGATTTTCCAAACCACTTATGCTCTGTAATTTCATATTTCATTATATATTTATTTTAAAGTTATGTATTGAGTGAGAAAGTTGTTCAAAATAAAACTTTTAAAAATTATTTTTTATGAATTTAATATATAAAAGATTTTTTTTGTATAATTGTTTACCTTTGAAATGGACTAAAATCAAAAGATGGAATATATTAAAATAGCTTTGATCTTTAATGCGTACAATTTAAAATAATGTATTATTATTAATATTATAATTAATACTATGAATTATTGTTTTCCATTATTGTTTATTGAATTACTAATGAATTTTATTTTATTAGTTCTGTCTGGTTCTTGAATCTGATTGGCTGATAGCCGTGAGATATTGTGCAAATAACAGCACTGGTACAGCCCTCTTTATCCTTCACCCTTGTGTAGTGGTAAAGCCGTGGCCGTCGCTGACGTGCGCCTAAATGTAACCAAAAATGTAACCACATGTCGAAACAACACGTAGCGCAAGCTCTGTGAATGGTTGGCTTGGTCGCGCTGACGAGTGTGGGAGGGGGTGAGGGCCGCGCGAGCCCGATGAAGCGAGTGTTTATAGGTGTCCTGTGAAGTAGATCTAGATGGAAACAGTTGTTTTGTTTTACCTTATGATTAAAGCTGTTGCAGTTCAGCCAGTTCCCCCCTCAAAATGAGCAAGTTTGAGCCACTTGTACATTAAGGTAGCGTTCAAACAGCGAACATAAAAACCTCACTGCCAGCTAGCTTTTCAGAAGTGCTAATGCAGAGCAACACAAACAGTGCACAGAAGTATAAGTGCACAACAACACGATTTGCATGCACGGTGATCACTTGGCGCAATAGTATAAACCAGGCTTTACTCCACCCACATACAGCAACAAGAAGAGGACACTCTTCAGTTTGACAAATATTGCTGCTGTTGGACAACATAATGTGCTTTTCAGGCTTTTTTAATCGAGAAAGGGGTTGTTTAGATTGCAACTATGCAGTTTATTAGTATAGTGCCAATTTCAAAATATTTATAATTTTGGAGCATCAGATTCAGTGCATCGGCTGCCATCAGCCTATCTGTGCAGACCAAAGAAAGTGACTGTTGACGTTTTGCCACAAGATGGCATCAGAGACTGCATAACAAGTCCTTGGAGAAAAACAGCATATTCTCAGAGTAAATTTAAAACTAGATGCTGAACAAATTATTATAAATCAGGTAAGTGACATTCCGAGTCGATCTCTCTCTTTTGTATTTTGTAGTGAAGTATTTACACCAGAGAAACTGGTAGTGTTTGCTTTTTTCGGGGTAATTATTGTGAAATCCGATTGCAGCAGAGAAATATCTCTGTAGACTGATGGCATTTCATGGCGCTCAGCCTTATAATCTTAAAATGTGAGCAAAAATTACCTGTTTTGACATCACTTTAGAATTACGTTAGAAAATCATTCAAACATACTGGCAACAGCTGCAGATATGAATGATTGTGGAAGAAAGTAGTTCCTCGTACAAAAGGGTTTTTGAGACTCTCTGTGTTTGATACAAACAATTATACAAACAATTATGCCGTCAAACTGTGTGATATGACTGTATATCGGCACTGGTGGTGTAGTGCCTGTGGCTTCGAGCCAGATTGCACTGCTACTTGTGTGATATTGCTCTTTAATAATATTACTTATTATTATTATTATTATATTAGAAATAAAGATTAAAAGTGTTGGTATTAAAGGGCCAGAACAATTTTGTGTGTTTTTTTATTTTATTTGAGAATTTATCAAAACATAGCTCAGATTAGTTTTACTATTGTTTTGTGGAAGGAACTGAAAGTTCAAGCAGCTAAATGCCATTTATTTCACACTCCAGACTGTAAAACCAAGAAATCAGTTACTCTACAGATTCATGACTTCCTTGCTGATTTCAGTTCCTGATATTAAATCTTCCTAGTAGCAAAGCCAGATTTTAGCCCATACAGTACGTCACAATGGTTAGGCCTTCACCAATCTAGTTCAGCTTTCATCAGAAACCAACCATTTCTTTCATTCACAAGGCATCTCATCCAGAAGGGTGGAGGTGGAAAAGGAGCTTATAACACAAAGAGAGCACATGAAATAGGGAGAGAGACCAAAAAAGGTGTACAGGAACACATTGAAAGATGTGAAAGGATTTAATTCACACTAGCTAGTCCCAGTCACATGGCGACTGACAGGCCACATTAAGAGACTTTGTCACTACACATTATTTCATTTCGTCAAGAAGAAAGACATTAAGCCAAAGCAAGACATATGGAACAACATGTTTTTGCAGCATTTGTCCTTTTAGTAAATGTAAGAAGATGGCCAGGAAACTTCAAATCAGCCAGCTTTCAATTTTATTCTGTTCAGCAATGGTCTAAATCTGAAAGAAAATGTCTTAGAATGTTTATCTGCCATGTAAAGGTTGGTACACTAATTGGCTAAGCAAATTTTCCTTTACATACATACAAATTACAGAATGACAAAATCGCAACAAAAAATGTTTTTTTTTTTTTTTTGATTAGCACCCAGAGGAAACCCACATAAACATGGGAAGAACATGCAAACTCCACACAGAAATGCAACCTGGCCCAGCCGGGATTCAAACCTGTGAGCTACTATGCCGCCCCAACTTTTCGAGTTTATTTGCCATGATGACAGAACATAATATTTTAAAAACTTTGCAACTATAAGTGCAATTTAAACTGTAGGTTAATTAGGATATAGGACAGTGTTTTGTTCTTGTACTATTAAAAAAATATTTAAATCCCTCAAGTGCTGCTTAAAAAATGTGAAACCACTGCACTGCAAATTTGTATTATATAATTTGCACTAAATTACTTATGTCAAAGCTCTTCAATATCTGCTGTAGGCTACAATTCAAGAGAAAAATGAGCTTCCAGAAATCATTATGTGCCGCTTCAACCTGTATAATCTGGAGGCTTCCATTTTTTCAGATACACTGAAAAAAAAAATCAAGCAGTATTTCATCCAATTCAAAATGGATCTTTCATTTCAGTTTAATATTATTTGCTTTATTTTTCAATTACTATATTTTAAGTTCAAAACATAGTTAAATATAAATGTTTTTGATTATGAGCTCGACTAAGAAATATTTGTTTTGACCAATGTCAAAATCTTCATGGAAAAATATTGTTTAAGGCAATTGTTTTTTCATTGGCTTAAGTGATCAAATTTAGATGTGAAACCATTACTGTAAACTATTTTAATTGGATGAATTAACATTTAATGGGAATTGCTGTTTTGATTAAAGCTACAGTATATCTTCTTGTAAACAAAAAGATAATTTAATTGAATCGACTTTCTTCAGCAAGACAAATATGCTTTGTACCAGGTTATATAAAATTGTTCTCGTGGAGATAGAAAATGTTGTTTAAATCAAATTATTTTTACATTGGGTCAAGTGATACAATTTAGATGTGAACCATTAGCCTAATTTTTTTAAAACTGGATGAATGAAAGCTCTTTTCCAGTGTGCAGGGAACTTTTTTATTCACATTTATTACGGTATGTAGTGTAAATTTGGAGCAATACATATTCAAAATCACCTTGATCAGCAGTGATATTTTACAAATAACTATTTATGTTTTTATTAATGGGTCAAACATGAAAAAAAGATTTTTTGTGTGGTTTAAAGAAGATTCAGTTTCAATCAGTTAAAAGAAAAATTCAGTTTAACAACAGATTTTATGAACCTTCTCAGTAAACATTGAGGATCATAATGACTCAAAATACTCAGAAATTCATTCATTCAATTTCCTTTGGCTTCGTTCACAGCGGATACTCTTCCAGACGCAACCCAATACTGGGAAACATCCATTAACTCTCACATGCACACACATACACTAGAGACAATTTAGTTTATTCAATTCACCTGTACCGCATGTCTTTGGACTGTGGGGGGAAACCCACACAAACATGGGGAGAGCATGCAAACTCCACACAAAATGTACTCATTAATTAAAAATTTTACATTTAAATTATAATAAAAATCATTATGATCCCTTTATCCAGTTTTACATGAATATATCTGTATGTGAGAACATTTTATTTCAAAATAAAATCTATTTTATCACGAATAAAAAACAACCCTTTCCCATCTACTTTCTATTATAATCTCTCAAGCCTTTTAGAAATTACAGCATTTACACTAAATCCACTCTAATCTCATAAAGCATATGATGGGACATTCAGCATTAACACATGATGGCATATGTTCTCCTGCCGCTCACAGACTTCAAAAACATGACTCCGTATAACAAACCGCGTTTGCCTTACAACATTCCTTTATTTCCACACGCATTTTCATATTAGCTGCACAGTTGTACATGTTCAAAACCACCCACACAAAGATGCCACAGTAATCGCCAATATCCATATAAAAGACTTTAAATGAACAGCAGCGTATATTCAGCATTTCCAAAAGAATTCAATGTCTTTGTTTCTCCAGGGTTTTGAAATTCAAGACAGCTTTAAGCGTGTTTGTGTTTTGTGAAGCCCCACTGAAGGCCTTTGATCTGGCCAGGTCAGGAGATGAGGTGTCCAAACCAGTGTTGTCATGGGCTCTGGTTGCTTTAGTGATCTGGCTTACATGGAATAGCTTATCTCAATCCTCTGTGCTTCCAGGAACATGCTGTTACCATTTAGTCCTTGCTGGGCAACTACTCATAGACATAAAGAGGAGAACAAAGAGAGGAAATATTAATTAAGATATATAAATGTCATGGCAGTTTCTGCGCTTCAAAAATATTTAGGGCTAACGAATAAGATAATTATAAACTAATATTTTTTTTGATTGTATATAAAACTTCCATCCATTTGGATTACTACTTTTAACATTATTGAGCTATTAAACTTTATGTGATTGATATTTGTTAGTTAAACATAAATTAGCCAAATAAAAACACAGTTTATGTAATAATATCAATGAATCCAATGTGTTTTAAATGCTTCTCATTAATTTAAAACAGGGCAACACGGTGGCGCAGTAGGTAGTACTGTCGCCTCACAGCAAGAAGGTCGCTGGTTCGAGCCTCGGCTGGGTCAGTTGGCATTTCTGTGTGGAGTTTGCATGTTCGCCCCGTGGTTGTGTGTGTTTTCTCCAGGTGCTCCGGTTTCCCCCACAGTCCAAAGACATGCGGTAAAGGTGAATTGGAAAAGCTAAATTGTCCGTAGTGTATGTGTGTGAATGAGGATGTATAGATGTTTCCCAGAGATGGGTTGCTGCTGGAAGGGCATCCGCTGCGTAAAACAAATGCTGGATAAGTTGGCGGTTCATTCTGCTGTGGTAACCCCGGGTTGATAAAGGGACTAAGCCGAAAAGAAAATGAATGAATGGATGAATGATTTAAAACACATTGTATTTGATCTATTGTGTGGGGTACGGATTTGCATAAATTTTGTCCCTGAATATTCATTCATTCATTTTCCTTAGTCCCTTTATTAATCAGGGGTTGCCACACTGGAATGAACAGCCAACTTATCCAGCATATGTTTTAAGCAGCATTGACACACATACACTACGACCAGTTTAGCTTATTCAGTTCACTTACTGTATACCACATGTCTGTGGGGAAAACTCTACACAGAAATGCCAACTGACCCAGCCGGGGCGCGAACCAGAGACCTTCTTGCTGTGAAGCGATTGTGCTACCCACTGCGCCACTGTGACACCCACATACAGTATATTAATATTAAGAAAACCAATCTTATAGAATTTAATTATTTGGATCTGGCTTTTTTTTACAGCTAGATATATTTATACCACATTCATATTTTTAACTGATTAAATCTAATAGTATTTTTCACAGTATTTCCTATTATTACTTCTTGTAGAGAAAGTCTTTATTCTGTTTGTTTGTTTGAAATAAAAATATATAGCTCAATATTATTATTTCCCTTTAGAAATTATATATTTTTTGATTGTCTACAGAATGGGTGGCATTGTGACTTAGTGGTTAGCACTGTAAGAGCACCACAGCACAGAAGGTCACTGGTTCGAGACCCAACTCAACAGTTGGTGTTTCAGTGTGGAGTTTGCATGTTCTCCACGTGTTCACTTGGGTTTCTGGCAGGTGCTCCTGTTTCCCCCACAGTCTAATGACATGGGGTATAAGTAAACTGAGTAAGCTAAATTGGCCGTAGTGTGTGAGTGTGTGTGTGTAAATGCAAGAGTGTATGGGTGTTTCCCAGTGCTGGATTGCGGCTGGAAGAGCATCAGCTTTGTAAAACATATGCTGGATAAGTTGGTGGTTCATTCTGCTGTTGCGATCCCTGATAAATAAAAGGACCAAGCCGAAGGAAAATGAATGAATGAATGGCTACAGAACAAACTGTTGTCCAATTACTTAGCTAATTTATCTAACTTGGAAAAATGTTATGTAATATAATCATGGCAAATTCGAAAGGAATTCATTATTAAAAAGCACTTGGGAAATATTTGAAAATTAATTAAAAATTTTAAAGGAGGGCTCATAATGTTTTTTTCAACTGTACATTTGTTCAACTGCTTGTAATTGCAAATATCAGCCAATCAAAGAACAGCATTTAGGAACGTAGATGTATTCAGGATACTGGACACACACACAAATTCATTTATTACTGTACTTCTGTGGTTTACAAAGAATGTTTTGCACTGAGAGCAATACACTTCTCCAGCTAATAATTTTAAGTTCTAAAAACATTATCTTAATGTTCCTGTATAAGTTATTGTTTTTGTTTTTAGAACACAATGTTCAAAAATATGTTCAAAACGTGTTATTATAATAACTTTATTCAAAAATATGTTTTCATGACTTTTCAGTCTCATGTTTTCTTCATCTTTCCAGAATGTCATTTAAACCATTAGAACATTCCACCCAAATTATATAAATATTCTAATAATGTTTCCCTAATTTTCTCTGTAAGTTATGAAAGAGTTATTGTGGAAGGTTTTTATAATAACATTATTCAAAACATTTTCATAACATTTCAGTCTCGTGTTACATTGTACAAAAATGCTGGGTTCCACACAACCGATTTGTGTTGGGACCCCCACCCCCCAAAGAAATCCCTCAAGAATTGTGTTGTTTTTAGCTAAATTTAAATAAGTTTTCTGAACAAACAGCAAACAATTTTTTGAGTGCATATTGATGTTCTTAGAATGCATTTTAAAATTTTATTAATATTTAATTTCAATTAAATTTCCTTTTGCTTAGTCCCTTTATTGGTCAGGTGTCGCCACAGCGAAATGAACTGCCAACTTATCTAGCATATATTTTACACAGCGGCTGCCCTTCCAGCCGCAACCCAGTACTGAGCCACCATCCTGCGTCATGTTATTAATATTTATGCATGAAGAACAAAAATATTACAGTGTTCCAAAAACATTAATTTAGTAAAATTGCACCATAGAATTTACACAACTTTTAAGGGACATTGTGAAATGTTCTTAGAACATTCCATTTTAGCTGAGTCTGACATGTGAGAATGTTTGAGAGAAAATTTCAAAACTTAAAAAAATTAAACTTTAATTGTTTTCATTAAAACTACGAGGAAAAAAAAACATTTTTATTGCTATTTCACAAACAGTTGAAAAGAAACGTGACAAAATGAATTGTTTTTTTAAAAAATAGATACACTTTTAAAACATACCCCAACCATCTTTATTTACAATTTCCAAAATCCCTTTTTCAGATTATTATCA
Source organism: Danio albolineatus (assembly GCA_903798035.1). Lineage (NCBI taxonomy): Eukaryota > Metazoa > Chordata > Actinopteri > Cypriniformes > Danionidae > Danio > Danio albolineatus. The sequence continues at coordinate 2,878,809 of CAIGQQ010033930.1, read as the reverse complement.
TTATTATTTTAAATCAGAGAAAGAGATCAACTACTCAGTGATTGTACATTTGAAACGTGTTCCTCCCCATGTTCAGCAGGTGAGTGCTGATATTATGTGTTGCTCCAACTTTTACATTGGCATGAATAAAAGCCAGATTAGCAGTTCCAGCCTCAAAGCATTGGGGTGTCTGAGAGACGGCTGAGGTTCAGGAGCGGCTCTATGGAGCAGAAGGAATGTTACTTTGGGGACTTGGCTCTGAACAGCACTGTCTTTGAATAATGCACAGGCCCAAAGAGGAGGGGAGACACAGCAGACGAGAGGCTTAGGCCACAAAAGTGCCTCTGTCATTCAGCTGCTTCTGAATAAAACACAGCCAGAAGTACTTCAGCAAGAGGCTACTAACAAGAAAATACAGAAAAAGAGAGTGAGAAAGGCGAAAGGAACAAAACAGAGACAACAACAAGATATAGAGAGGGTCCACAGATCTGAAATTACTAGAGAAAATTATTCTAATTTGAAAATTACATTCCTACAGAATACAATACACTACACACACGTGCATGAACACACAAACACACACACACACTTGAAAATGTAGTTAAAAGGGACTCTTGATAGACATAATTATGTTTATCCTTAAACTGGAAGGGTATCCATTGCATAAAACCTATGCCAGATTAATTGGTGGTACATTACTGTGGTGACCCCTAAAAATCAGAGACTAAGCTGAAGAATAGTGAGTAAGTGTTTAAAAATTCAAACCCTACACTTTTTTGTAATGACACAGAAATTGTGTTCAAAAACTATACTTTGCATTGTAATATTCATGTAGTTATATTTGTGTCATCATCATAAATAATGTATTTAAGACCAATGTATGGACATTAGTACTGTGCACCTTTTGTAAAGCTACATGATTTGGAAATTGTTAAAATCACTATACAAATAAACTTAAATTAATTTGAATGGGGAAATAGCGTTCATTATTATTTATACTTTTCATTTAACACATTTAAATATTTTATGCAAATATGGCATTAAAGCAAAAGTATGGCTTTTAATTATATGTATACCAGAAATCACTAGAAATAAAAAATAAAACAAAACAAATGTGTAATCAGCATCAGTATTGGCATCACTGAAACTGGCCTTCACTGACAGTACTTTGTAATAAAGTAAAGAATGCCACCATGGTGCCTGTTCATAAAATTTATAATAAAGGCACAAAATGACAACAGCTCCATTTATACAAAACAAAAGAACAAGTCCAAAATACCAAGATGACGAAACTATAATATCTACACAATATTGCAATATATTGAATTGAGTTTTAATAATTTATTAGCCAAACTTTATTACCCACTTTTTGCATATACAGTTACCCAAAGGAGCTTGCATATTCAGCTGATTGTTATGGTGGTTGTTTTACTATAAACTGGTTTTATATACAGCTGTGGAAACAAAGTAACCACATGTTAAAATCCACTTAGAAGTTATTATTTTTTGTATTTGTTATAAATAGTTAATTTGAGTAATATTTTATAAAATACAGATGACGTGTCTTAAAAAAAGTGTAATTTAGAGCATTTATTTTCAGAAAATGATTATGGCTCAGTATAAAATATCTCGTGTTTTAAATCCTTTAATATTATGGAAATGTATGTGATTTGTATGTGATTTTACATTGCTATTTCATTATGGTAGCCAGTTTGTACTCCTTTATTATTTACATAAGCGCTTAATTTGTGTACCTCATTCACAACTGTATAAGTGTCTTTGTTTTATTGTTTTTTTAACATTTAGACATATTAGTGCAGCAATTTTAATAAAAAGCTGAAAAGTGAAATTTTAAGGCAAATGGTGAAGCATTTAGGCAACCTGTTTGAAAACAATAATTATTTTGTGCCATCTCCATATTGCTCTGCACCCATGAAATGACACACTTCCGCTTAACATCAGGCAGATTAATCAATGATCACTGAGCACAATAACCCACATTACCCTGGTTAATCAAACAGAACAGACTTGATAAGCACATTACTGATGCCAGTTACAGTAAATAGACCTAATTTCATGCACTGACTTTTTCAGACTGAATTATATTGACACTGGGCTGCTTCAAAAAACAGCGATTTAAATTATTACATTGAACAGACATATATATGTGTGTCGAATCAAGCAGCAATATCTTTTATTATTATTTTGATTCCATTGATTGTGGACTGCCTTTTCAACAAAAGCAGAAGTCAGTCAGTTTACACTGCAGAACTGTTAACCTTGCTAACATGCAAGTGTCCTTTTGACCTAAGGGCTTGTAGTGTTTATGTTTGCAACATGCCAAATGAGGGCAAGGGAAGTGTTTGAAATCATGTGGAAAGGTAAGACAATGGTCACATGGATGTTTCCACACACTTCTGGTCTCAAAACACACGGTGACATGCGCTCTGAGTGCTGCAGACAACGTGAAATCGCTTTGAAACACTTGTAAACATCACCTTCACGGATAATCTAGTCTTGCTGTTGGTTTGGTGAAGGAAACAAACTGACTTCAACATCTGCTAAGACTATTCTTTCCTCTTTAAAAAACAAAAACAAAAAAACAAAACACATATATTTTGTATTTTTTTAAAGGATGACAGTACACACACTGTCTATATTTTTCCCAAATCATACCCCGATCAGCCTGATGGTGGCGCTACAGTGATCAAAAGTATGAAATTGTATGACAGAGGTGTCTGAGATCATGGGAATCATTACCTGAAGAAGAACAAACATACAGCACATCACAATCAATTGCGAAATTGTTATACATATATATATTTTTCTTTTTCTTTTCTTTTTTTTTGTATTTTTTTCAAAACTAGTCCTAAAGTAGGTTTTTAAGTACTGAATGGGCAACCTACAGTATTAAAAATAACAATGTTGGGCCAGCAGCTAGCTCTCTGCAACTCTCACATGGTCGCCCACTGAAGCTAAGCAGGGCTGGATGGGAGAAAGCTGGGTTGCTGCCGGAAGTTGTGTTAGTGAGGCCAGCAGGGGACGCCCAACCTGCGGTCTGTGTGGGTCCTAACGCCCCAGTAAAGTGAAGGGGACTCTATACTGCTCAGTGAGACGTTTTGGATGAGACATTAAATCGAGGTCCTGACTCTCTGTGGTCGTTAAAAATCCCAGGATGTTCTTCGAAAAAGAATAATGGTTTAACCCCGGCATCCTGGCCAAATCTGCCCACTGGCCTCTGTCCATCGTGGCCTCCTAATCATCCCCATATCATAATTGGCTTCATCACTATGTCTCCTCTCCACCAATCAGCTGGTGTGTGGTGTGCGGTCTGGCGCAAAAGGGCTGCCTTCGCGTCATCCAGGTGGAACCTTACCCTCATTGTGTGAAGCACTTTGAGTGCCCCAAAAAGCACTATAAAAATGTAAGGAATTACTAATGTTTTAACAATGTTTTGATTTTCAGTTTAATTTCTGATGTTAGTGCTGCACATTAATAGATTATTGGCAATAGTTAATAGTTCTTTTGAGCACCAAATTAGCATAATGCAATGATTTCATTACAGTAAGCTAATTAAAATTCATCAAAATATTGCATTACAGGTGTCATTACAGTAGCATGATCGTCTCACAGCAAGAAGGTCGCTGGTTCGAGCCTCGGCTGGGTCAGTTGGCACTTCTGTATAGAGTTTGCATGTTCTCCCCATGTTCACGTGGGTTTCCTCCAGGTGTTTTAGTTTCCCCCACAAGTCCAAAGATGTAAGCTAAATTGTCTGTAGTGCATGAGTGTGTATGGATGTTTCCCAGTGATGGGTTGCAGGTGGAAGGACATCTGCTGCGTAAAACATATGCTGGATAAGTTGGAGGTTCATTCCGATGTGGCGACCCCAGATTAATAAAGGGACTAAGCTGAAAAGAAAATGAATGAATGCATGAATGGCATTACATACTGTACACACATTACATATTACATTACGTATCATTGTTTATATATATATATATATATATATATATATATATATTAGGTACACCTTACTAGTACCGAGTTGAACACCCTTTTGCCCTCAGAACTGCCTTAATGCTTCGAGGCATAGATTCAACAAGGCACTCGAAATATTCCTCCGAGATTTTGGTCCATATTGACATGATAGCATCATGCATTTGCTGCAGATTTGTCAGCTGCACATCTATGATGCAAATCTCTCGTTCCGCTAAATCCCAAAGGTGGTCTATTGGATTGAGTTCTGGTGATTGTGGAGGCCATTTTGAGGATTGTGAACTCACTGTCATGTTCAAGAAACCAGTCTGAGATGATTCGAGCTTTATGACATGGCACGTTATCCTGCTGTAAGTAGCCATCAAAGATGGGGACACTGTGGTCATAAAGGGATGGACATGATCAGCAACAATACTCAGGTACACTCTAAAAAAAAGGTGCTAAATAGCACCAAAACTGGTTCTTTAGTCGTAACGAGGGGGGAACCTTTTTTGGTGCTATACAGCACCTTAAAAAAATAGGTGCTATATAGTACTTTTGTCAAATGGTGCTATATAGCACCTATATTTTAAGGTGCTCATAATGTTACTTTACCCTTTCCCCAAATAAAGCCGGCATAAGAGTTATGAGAATTAGCTATAAGAACAAGTGCTTACCAGTAGTATTGGTGCTATATAGCACTTTAACCCCCCCAAAGAACACAGAAAAACCTTTATGGTGCTTTAAAGGTTTTTTACACAGTAAAAGTGCTATATAGCACCCTGACCACCTTAAAGAACCACTGAAGAACCACTGAAGAACCTTTATGGTGCTTTAAAGGTTCTTTACACAGTAAAAGTGCTAAATAGCACCTCAAATACCGCAAAGAACTTCTTGGTATTAATGGGCCCAAAGTGTGCCAAGAAAATATCTCCCATACTATTACACCACCACCAGCCTGAACTATTGATAAAAGGCAGGATGGATCATTGATTTCAAGTTGTTGATGGCAAATTCTGACCCTACCACCTGAATGTCACAGCAAAAATCGAGATTTATTTCCATTTTTCCAATCTTCTATTGTCCAATTTTGGTGAACCTGTGCAAATTATAGCCTTAATTTCCAGTTCTTAGCTGACAGGAGTGGCACCCCAGTGTGGTCTTCTGCTGCTGTAGCCCATCCGCCTCAAGGTTCGACGTATTGTGTGTTCAGATATGCTCTTCAGCATATCTTAGTTGTAAAGTGTGGTTACTTGATTTACTGTTGCCTTTCTATCAGCTCGAACCAGTAGCTGTTCTCTTCTGACCATCAACTAGGCTTTTGCACCCACTCTGGATATTTTCTCTTTTTCGGACCATTCTCTGTAAACCCGATGGTTGTGTGTGAAGATCCCAGTAGATCAGCAGTTTCTAAAATGCTCAGACCAGCCTGTCTGTGAAATTTGCGTTAACGAGCAGTTGGACAGATGTATCTAATAAAGTGGCCGGTGAGTATATATTATAAATAATATATATCAGTTCTACTTTACTGTATTTATCATCTAATTAATGCAGTCTTAGCCATAAATGGTTTCTTTCGAAAACACACACACACACACACAAACATACAGACTCCTCCATTTTGAAAGAATCACAGTACAAGTCAAGGTGATGCTAAAATAATCAGCATGACTCCGTATTTCTCCTTTAATCCTTCACAAACTGAAAAGCAGGCTAGGATATGAATAATTTTCAGAGTGTTTGGCTTTGATCTCACTGGTGGCCTTAGTTCCACATGAAGTCAGACATCACAGTCATAACACACCAGTCCAACTGAAGTGTGTGTGAGACTGGATTTCTCTCTCTCTCTCACTCACTCCACCCTCATAATTCTCATCTCTGTCTTCCGTAATCTCTTTTGACACACCCTCAGGGTCACCACTGCATCTTGCAAGTTTTTCATTCATTATTTGGTGTCATTATTAACTATTAAATTTCTCTCTGATGTCTCTGTGTCTAAGTAGATTCATCAACAGAATGTACATGTGTCTGTCCATAGTGCAAATTCCTCGTAGCGTTTAATCACTAATGGATTATGCGTTTGGTCAGATTAGCATTAGCATAATGCTTCATAAACGCAGCTGCGTTTTTGCCTTGGCTGTTCGCAGACCAAGGCCACCAGTTCATTAGTTTAATCCCAGCTCTCAACTTTATTAATAACAAGATCATGAGTGACCTCGACGCTGCAGGCACGGATGGCTGTTTTAAATCGTACGTCATGTGCTCTTTGACCTACAGGCCTGTGATTTCATGGCTCTTTGATGCTTAAATGAGACATTGTGACAGATTAGGGATTTAAGTAAGAAAACTGAAAACATTTATCAACATTTCATCATGTGATTTGAAGATTATGGCAAGATCACAAGCTCACTTTGTCATGAATTGGTGAGATTTTGAAAACATTAATTAATGTGTTGATAGTATTTGTTACAATTATATGTATTTATTTAATTAAACAAAATAGGTGAAGGACACCAATGATGTTTACATGAACCACTAAGGGAAAAAATATACTAAAAAATTGTATTGATATATGTGTTTGTTTAGGCTGGAATTTATGTTATGAGCTATTTATACAGTAGTTACTACTTAAATATGGCCATACCCGCCGCACCTTCTACCGCCACCGTGGAAGAACGTGTTTTTAGGTATGACCGAAGTTTTTGAGACTTTGCCGCCAGGGGGCACAAAGAGACGGCATGCGAACGGACAGAAATATGCATTGACTGTAAATACCCTGCTACTTATGTTATTATGCTATGTTATTATGTTATTATTACTTATAAAATAATAAGACAAAACATTATAAATGCTTCATTAATTATTAAAAACTTGTTAACAGCTTTATTATTATTGTAAACGTGTTAATTGACATGAAGATTCATTTTGGAAAAAGTAAAATTAAAGAAATAAGAGACCACTAAAATAAATGACAACTAAAATGAAAGTAGGTACAAACATGCATACAAACATAGGCCTAAATAAATAAATAAATAAAGCAGTGTTTTAGCTTAAAAATAGAGAGATGTACAGTTTTAGTTATTTTGAAGTGACGACAGTTACTAAATAAGCTTTTTCATTTACGTTTTTTATTTACATTTTCGTAGTATTTTACTATCTATTGTATGTCCATAAATAATAAATGAATAATTAAATAGGCCTACATAATTATTTACTTAAAGACATTAATAGTGAAACATCGAGAAACGTCCACCGCATGGTCTAAAGAGCTCTTAAGTTGAATGCTACTTCATCAAAAGCATAAAAATAAACTGACCTACCTTAAGCAGATCACTAAAATTATAATAAAAGTTATTGCAGGATGTAAATTAGTAAGTCCTGCAGGTTTAGTTTTAATAATTTAGTTTCAGTTTTCAAAACGGCACTGTTCTCCTTCAAATTATAATTGTTTTTAACTTCTAAAACTGTTAATGGCTCAGTATTTGTACAGCGCTCGGTACAACACTCGAAGACCTCTCTTTTACATTAATATTTTGTAGGATAATAATAATAATTATTATTATTATCTACAATAATAAATTTGTGCATATACATTTGATTAGTCAGTATATGACAGATGAGAGATTTAAGTGTGAAAACTTAATATCTGAAAACATCTTAAAAATGTTGGGACGGTATGGAAAACACAAATAAAAAAAAGGTTTTAAATTTACTTTGAGTTATATTTTGTTGCAGACAATACAACACTCATTATTTAACGTGTTCCTCATAATTTTTAAATTTTTTTTTATTATATTTATTTATTTTTTTAATAAACACGTATTACAATTTTGTTTTTCGCAACACATTTCAAAAATAGTTGGATCAGTGAAGCATTTACCATTAATGTTGCCATTCATTTTCACAAAACTTAAAAGACGTTTAGGGACCTGTGGCTCCTCCACGATAGATGTCCAGCATTCTCCAGCCTCCGGTAGCTAGACTGCAGCTCTGCACAGGATGTTTGGCCATAGGAGAAATGGTCGTGCCCAACTGAGCCTGGTTTCTCTCAAGTTTTTTTTAAATTCTTCACTTTCATCAGTTGAAGTTTGTTCCTGGCTGCTGTCGCCACTGGCTTGCATGATTCGGGACTTGTAGGGCTGCGCATCGATGGATTACTCTTCAGTGTTTGAACTCTCAACAGTGAACATAAAACCACACTTGAACTGAACTAAAATGAACTTCAACACTGAAAACTGGACTGACACTGTTTCAATTTATTATAATCCATGTGAAACTGCTTTGAGACAATCTACATTGAAAAAGCGCTATACAAATAAAGATGAATTGAACTGAATTGAAAAGTGTTTCAGGTGTAATTTTGTCCCATTCTTCCTCCAAACAAGTCTTTGTGGGCAACAGTACGAAATATTTGTTGTCACATTTTGCACTTTGGCAGCATATTGTGCTACAAAATCTTTATGTACTGTTCAGCATTAATTGTACCAACACAGAAGTGAAAGTTACCCTATACCATGACAGACCCTGGTTTATGTACTTGTTGCTTGTAACAGTGTGTATGACCGTTTTCTTCGTTGGTCCAGAGCATGTCGTCCTTTTTTCCCCAAACAATACCTGAAATACTGATCACAGTTTATGTTTCCACTGTGTGAGGGTCCAATCCAGAAGCCTCCCCCAGAGAGATTGACGGTTCGTCTGGACACTGTTAACATAGGGCTTCTTACAGTTTTAACTGGCATTTGGAAATGCATCTACATATCGTGGTACTTGACAAGGGCTTGCCAAAGCGGTGCTGAGTCCATATAGGGATATCGTGGATAGATAAATGATGATTCTTGATACAGTGCAACCTGAGACGTTTGTTCAGCTTAGGTTTGTGCACTTTTTCTTTACGCACTGAAATTCCTTCAGGTTCCTTTTTAATTATGTTATGTACTGTTGAATGTGAAATACCCAAATGTCTTCCAATCTTTCTTTGAGGAACATTGTTTTTAAACATTTCAATAATTTTCTCGCATATTTGTTGGCAAACTGGTGTTCATCGCCCCATCTTTGCTCCTAAAGGACTAGACATTTCTTGGATGTGGCTTTTGGACCAAATCATAATTATAATCACCTGTTGACATCACCTGTTTCAAATCACCAATAACCAATTTACCTAATTACTAGCAGTTTAGCCCTAAACTGCTCCTGTTACACCATTTTTTTTGTAGGTCTGAATGACAGGAAAAGATGTATATTTACAAATGAAATGGAGTTGACCAGGCAAAACATTAAATAATTTTTGTTTATATTTTGTGCTATGAAATACAAGTCAAAATAAATTTGGAAATCACTACTTTATTTTTTATTTGCATTTTTCATACTGTCCCGACTTTTTCTGATTTGGGGTTGCAACTGGATATAACTGTATAATAAAACGGTTTTGCACCAAAAAACAAAACAAAATGTATACTGGCTATATTCAATGATATTTGAATGAGAAGCTGAATACTAATTATCTTGCAAAATAACTAAAATATGGCGCCACGGTGGCCTAGTGGGTAGCATGTTCGCCTCACAGCAAGAAGGTTGCTGGTTCGATCCCCGGCTGGGCCAGTTGGCATTTCTGTGTGGAGTTTGCATGTTCTCCCCGTGGTTGCGTGGGTTTCCTCCGGGTGCTCCGGTTTCCCCCACAGTCCAAAGACATGTGGTACAGGTGAATTGGATAAGCTAAATTGTCCGTAGTGTATGTGTGTGAATGAGAATGTATGGATGTTTCCCAGAGATGGGTTGTGGCTGGAAGGGCATCCGCTGCGTAAAACAAATGCTGGATAAGTTGGCGGTTCATTCTGCTGTGGCGACCCCGGATTAATAAAGGGACTAAGCCGAAAAGAAAATGAATGAATGAATGAATGAATAACTAAAATATAATGTACTGTCATCATGGCAAAAACAAAAGAACAACAACATGTTTAAAGAACACTTGGGAAATATTTGAAAAAGAATAAAACATTTTCAGGAGAACTAATGATGGCTTTTCTTCTTGGTGGAGTTTGTCAGTCTGGTCTCGCTTGCAGTTCAAGTGCAGCTGATGTTAGTCCTGCCAACATTGCTTTTACGGTGAAGAGTTCAATTCATCAATCTCTTGACTTTGATTTATCTAAGAAGGAGAAGATGAGAGTACAATAAAGGCTCTTGTGGAATTACAGAATTACTTTAGAAGATGAGGAAAAATCAAGCACACTAAGTAGGAAAGTGGTGAAAAACAACTTTCAGCTTGATCCATGATTGAGTCTAATTAATCTACTCATAAAATGATAATTTCTCAATGCCTGGCAACAAAAAGTGTCTTGCTTTTCTTCAACAGCTTGCAAATGTTCTCTAACCTAGTTACTACCCACTCATGGGTAAACACATAAACACAGACAGACCTCCCACAAGACAACAGACCTGATAGATGTGTGCATCCTTATGCAAATCAAACATTTCCTTCTTCCTGTGGCATTGCAATTTGATACATGGAAACAATTTACTGTTAATGGTGTTGACTTCTGAAATGAACGCTAATTCTTTCTTCATGAACTATACTATTAATATTGTTAAAAAGGTAGCACAAAAGTAGTGCAATGCTATACTTTCATTAAAAAGTATCGACCACATTTAGTTATGTTTTTTAAAGATGTAATGAAGATTGTACTATATCTCCATTTAGATTTCTCGAAATGGGCCTCTTTAAAGGGATAGTTTTTTTAGTTAATCATTCATTCATTCATTCATTCATTCATTCATCATTTTCTTGTCGGCTTTGTCCCGTTATTAATCCAGGGTCGCCACAGCTCAATTAACTGCCAACTTATCCAGCATCTGTTTTACGCAGCGGATGCCCTTGCAGCTGCAACCCATCTCTGGGAAACATCCATAAATTCTCATTCACACACATACACTACAGACAATTTAGCTCACCCAATTCCCCTGTACCGCATTTCTTTGGACTGTGGGGGAAACTGGAGCACCTGGGTGGAAACCCACGCGAACACAGGGAGAACATTCAGACTCCACACAGAAATCAAATCAAATCAAATCAAATCACTTTTATTGTCACATCATCAGCACCACGTGTGCTATGATGAGTGAAAAGCTTAGGTGCTGGCTCCAGACAGTGCAAAATACAGACCCCAGCCAATGCCAACTGACCCAGTCAAGGCTCGAACCAGCAACCTTCTTGCTGCGAGGCGACAGCACTACCTACTACGCCACTGTGTCGCCCAGATTTTTTTTATTAGTTAAATTTAATTGTGTCACTATTTACTCACCCTTCTGTACTTTTTTTTAAACTTTTTTTTACACAAAGGAAGATGTTTAGAAGAATGTTGATTTACATATAATATTGTTTTTTTTTACTATGGATGTCAATGGCTACCCACTTCTTCAAAGTATCTTCTTATGAGTTAAACAGAATTTTTTTTAGAAACTTCTTTAGAGTGAGATGTTATTAATTATTTTAAAAAATAATAATAATTATTATTTATTAAAGAGCCCATATGGTGGGTTGAGAACGGTTAAATTTCACTTTTTGAAGTCCCAAACAACAGGATGATATGTATGCAAGGTTAAAAAACACTTTCGATGTCTTATAATATCTATTTATTTTTACCTCATTTTCCCACCGACTCCCATATGAATCGTCTGAGCGAGTCTTTTTCCCCAAGCACCTCCTTTCCGTGACAGCAGCCCAATGCCAGAACATATTGAAAACAAATCACTGTTTTTGTACAACACCGTATTGCTATATTCTTCATCATAACAACAAACATTCAGTAATAATTAACACTTCATGGACTATTGTAAGCCAACAAATAGTTTCATTCGGCAGTAAGCTAAATGGCTACCGCTACATGCTGCACGGAGCAAACACAATACAGACAACTACATCCATATTTACCTTGTTACAGTCAACACGACTGGAAGAACACGCAGGTCCAAATAAACTGGGTATTGATCCATCCTTTAACAACAACCGTGCAACAAATCCAGCGTCGTAAGCTGGTAGATTAGTGTAGCTCTTTTCAGAGAGATGACGTGAACACAGCACCGTGTTGGGGATGTAATTCTCAGGTATTTTACAAAAAAAACCTCAACCACTCCAGGTAGGAAAAAGAGATTTCCAGGTAGGGAAAATAACACAGCTTTTCCCTCGCACTTCAGAGCATAGCGTCTGCGGGTCATGATTTAACCGGAATGCCGATAAGTTTAGTAAAGTTAGCAGCAGTCGTGTTTTCCGGATCAATAACTCATTACCGAAACATTGTTCCTACACAAATAGCACCTCTTTTCAACCGTCGCAATGTATACAATCGCCTACAACCTTATTTTCCTAAAAATGAGCTTTGCCTACGCGCTGGACGCTTTATATTAAACTCTGTGCAGGCGGCAGAGAGACCGGTCCTTAGGGACCGTCTACAAAGAGCAAAACGCGAAAACCAATACTGCAAAAGCTCCCATACTTCTCTCTAAATCTTTATACTGCCATCAAACAGTATAAAGATTTACTTAGATATTACTCAGATCACACGTCACTGCTGTCCCGCTGGTTATGCTACAACACTTACTGCGATACAGTGCTTGTTGTCTTCCACTTTTCCTTCCTGTCTGTGGGCGGGGCCGGGCAGTCCAAATTTCCCGGGTCTGCGCGCGCAACTATTATGTTTCGCGTTGACGTCAAGCCGAAACGGCTAAAGACTCGTTCTAATAACGATTCATTTAAACAACAATGAGTCGACTCTTTTATATATGAATCAATCGTTTTAAACACTTTGCACTTTCAGATTTAAGCCTTAGCTGGACATTTCACTTTACTTAGAGCTGTGTAACACACTGCATGGAAGGTCATTTTCAAAAATC
>CAIGQQ010033930.1:2799648-2840972 GCA_903798035.1 Danio albolineatus | reverse complement strand
AAAATAGTCATCTTAAGGTCTTTTACTTCACATTGTGATTGGCAAAAAAGCGCATTTCTAATTTAGTTTTTTTATCTCTTTCAATAATTTTACATCTTTGAAAGGTAAATAACACAGAAGATTTTTTTTTTTGGCTGTAATTTTGCAGAACTTTAAAATGTTCTAAAGTCGTTGTAAAGGATCTGTAATGTTAAATGAATTAAATGTTTTTTTTCATGTCCATTTCCCTCCGCAGTACCCATATATTCCAGCACACATCACTAAACCTAAAGAACACAAGAAGCTTTTCCTAGTACAGCTGCAAGAGAAAGGTAGGATAAAAAATGATTTGTTTACTCAAATTTGTGAAGTGATTTATACGGTTTAACCTCATGTGTTGTGTGTCTTTAGCATTGTTTGCCGTGCCAAAGAACTACAAACTGGTGGCTGCTCCGTTGTTTGAGCTTTATGATAATGCTCCTGGTTATGGCCCGATTATATCCAGTCTTCCACAGCTACTCAGCAGGTGAGATATGACTTGAGATCAATATCATATTTTTTGTTTACAAAGTTTGACAATTACTGTATCATTAGTATTCACACCTTAATATTTGCTTTGATCGTTCAGCATTTACACTATCATTGCACACACTGTAACATTTTATTTATCAAGTTTGAGTCTCTTTAACACTGTTCTTGTTTTTTTTTTTATAGAGAGGAGATATTTTGTTAAAATATTTTTGTTTTTGACTATTAAAAATATTTGCCTTAATAATGTTGGTAAATTTACAGTGGTCAAAAAAATCCTAATATTCCGTAATGGATTAAGATCTATTCAATAATTATCGATACCGAATGATATGAAACATGATATCATATTTTTTTTGTAATATCGCCTAGCCCTAATCCCAACCAATCTAAATGAGTGAAATGTTTTCAAATAAAACTATAGAAATGAAACTAAAATATCGCAATGTCAGATTTTCCCGATTTCTTTCAGCCATACATTAAATGTAAATTTGCGGGCTTAAGATAAATACATGTCCTTCTTGGTGATCTTTATCAACTTTGTTCCACTTCACAGGTTTAACTTCATCTACAATTGAGAAGCTGAAGGTTTTATCATGAGGCTGTCTCTGTGAGCACAGCTTGATGATGGATGAAGTGTTTGGGTGATGGCGAGGTCCATTGAGGTTTCCGGAAACTCTCAGCTGGCCTGTTTTCATTACATTGATTTGGATTGCGTAGAAATGTGTGGATTATTGTTTTTCTCATTTATAGCTACATCGCAAGTCCCTGTTATTGAACTTTGTCATAAAATAACTACATTTTTATGTTTGACTAAGTGGTGAATACAGTGTCTTTAGAAAAAAAAATGTTCCAGTGACTTTTCTTTTTTTTTTTTTTAAACCTTGTATATTTGTCAGTGCTTTTTTATAATAAATGGTTCTCTTGGAGATTATGTGGAGTTCATTTGTTCTATTTATTGTTGTCGGATATGAAAAAAGAATTTGAATTAGGTTTATAGGGCAGATTATGGTAAGATTGGTGTACGTTAAATAATAATATGTTTGATGTTGATATTTAGAAGCACCAATGAGCTTCTTTAGAGGTTGAATATTTTTTTTCTATGTACTTTTTTTCACGAATCATCACTTATAATGTTAATTAAGATCCCACACACTCTGGGCTAAACAGCTGAGCTGAACTAATTTTAACTGTTGCTGTGGGTGTTTTTTTTTCTTCTATGCTGTAAAGAGTGGATATAGCATTGATGCACCACATGCACAGCAAATGCTTTTCAGCCACATATAAACTTCCGGTGTGAATGGTTACTGTGACTATTTTCGATTTCATAAGGTTTCTTTTATAAGCTAATTTAAATATATGAAGTTAAATAGACTTCAGCATTCATTTTGTTGTTCAAGTGTAAAATTAGATGTAAGACTTTTAAATGGAAGTGCCGGCAGATGCAGCAGACAAGGACAAACTGAATTGGAAATACTGTGGTAAAATAAATTTACATGTATTAAAGACATTGTGCTAAACGATGGGATTTAATTCTGTGAAAATTGTCTGGTCTAAGACCCAATTTAGATTGTATGTCAATCAAGCAGTAAAGATCATTGATTTTTAAAGAAACTAAATCTTAAGCGCTTTTGTAATGAAATGACAGTACACAGACGTGCTTGAGTGCTTACTGAAAATCAAAAATCCCTGTCATATTGACCGCATAATTATTAATGAGTTTTGTAAGGGATGGGCAGTGGTGAAAGCACTGTTAAGATATTTTTCATCTTTCATTAGTCAATGTTTTTTTACTGGACACACTACAACCATTATGAATTAAAGGATTTGCACGTCTAAATAGATTACTGAATGCAAATTATTAAGTTGAGTGGCCATGAAGTTTGTACTTTCATATTTGTGCACTGCTGAATTTATGTTGCCATTATATGCTGTGTCACAGTACTACTAAAGCTTGCATGTGGCAGTGAAAGGTGCACATTGTGGTTTTTACAGCTGTTCATGAGTAAAAATATGCTGGCATATACTTGTGTGTGTGTGTGTGGGGGGGAGGGCTATGTGAGTCACACAAGTTTTGTTTCTATTTAAGAGATTCAAAACATTTTTGATCATGATGGAGCTGAACGTATGCTTAAACTCAACGCCTAACAGCACTGCTGTGGGTTCAGAGAAGATCGGCCCTTCTGTAGTTCTGGGTTTGTGTTATTTGGTGGGTTTGCCAAGCAACATTGCAGTAATCGTCAGCATTGCTCGTGAGTGGAACAAAAATATGAGCTTCACTTTAAAACTGATGCTCAACCTCGCAGTCTCTGATGCTTTGACTCTTTGCTTGGCTCCTTTTGTGCTGTTTGCAATACTATTTGGATGGAAATTCGGCCTGTGGTTTTGTAAGATCCTGTTCTTCTTGGGTCACTGGAGTCTGTATGTTGGCGTCCTGACGGTCACGTCCATGAGTGTGCACCGTTATCACAATGTCATCAAGTCAAGGGTCGCTAACAGGACGATTCTGCACAGGCTGAAGCGACGACACAGACACCTTCAGCTGATCTGCATCTGGTCTCTCGCCTTTGTTTTTGCCCTACCAGTATTTTTCACCCAAGCACTCAAAGACAGCAATGGATTCCAAAGATGTCAGAGGACATTGAGCTCACAGTCTGCAGGAGTGACTGTATTACTTCTAGAGATCCTGTTGGGGTTTGTCATTCCTTTTTTAATCATGTTGACATGTTATCTGTGGTTGCACAAAGGTTTAAGTCAAAACTCCAGTTTAACTAGAGCTCCACAGGAGCAGGAGTCCAGAAACAAGGGCTTAAACGTTAGGACTTACAAAAAGAGACTTGTGATCAGCATCGTTGTGGCTTTCTTTGTGTTTTGGACTCCTGTGCACATCATCAATGTGATTGACATAGTCATTACTCTGACTAAAACATCTCACCAAGATGTTCATTCACAGCTGAAGTCCTTCCGTCGTGTTTATGGTGACACAAGCAAGGCTGTGGCTTTGTTTAACTGTTGTTTGAATCCTTTTCTTTATGCCATTTTTTCAGGGAATCTTATGAAATGTTTCAGAAAGAGATGATTCAAAATGTCTGATTGGGATATTTATTTTAGGAACTCTCCGGTTTTATGTTGTTGGCAGGAATTGGGCAGTATGATGTACTGTGTTTCACATATGGTTTTCAAAAACAAAATAACGTTTTGTAATTTGTATTTTATTGGATATGTAAATGGGGTCATATTTTGTATCAAAATACTTTAGGGATTTTTTGTAGTTTTAAAATGCTTTGTACGAAGTCTGCATGATGACAAAAATGCAGCATTAGATTGGTGCTTTCTCAGTTATTTGCCTCGGCTTGAGATCATGCTAGAAAATTGATTTATATTGAAGAAGGTGGTCAATGCTTGGAGTATGGAAATTGTACATCACATATAAAGTACATAAATTCAACATCATTTAACATGTTAAAATCAATATCAGCATCTTTGTTTAAGAAATGAGATGGAATACAATCTTGAGGACATCATCAGTCTCCATGCTACAGCTCGGAATTCAGAGGAACTTTTATAGAGGAAACTATAACAGATTAAACTGTTATAGAGGAACTTTGTCAAATCTTGGGAGAATGAATATATTGTGTAATAGTAGTTTTGGATAGATTGCTGATGTAGATGCCAATAAAATAAGACAAGCAAAATTTAAATCCTACAATCCTAAAAGTCCTTCAGTGGCAATACTTAATTGGCTGTTTTAAATGCCAGTAGTTGATCTGTAGGTGAAAGATGTATTGCGGTGTAAGTGGCGGATACATGAAATACAAATATTTAAAATACTCCATACGGCCTGGTTAATATATGACAGAAACAGAATATATATGAAAAAGTGTATTTTAATTTTCTATTTAGTTTTGAGATATATTGTGTTTTTATGTTGTACAAGTCTCTTCAATCTTATGTTGTTAAGTCTCTTTAAGACTTTCTGTGTGAAATTTGTATAAAATTCTTATTAAAATCAAAGAGAAACACAAGAACCTACTCATGTACAGTAGGAGTTGAGGTGAACTGTGTGGCAGAAAAGCTGGCTAAAACCTGGTCAAAGAAAAAACTGTTACTATTCGACAGTTTACTTCACTAAGTAAGTTTAATAATAATAAAAATTAATATTATTAGGTTTAATGGTGAAGAGACTGATCATGTAAGCCTATTGATGGAAGGTTTGTAAAGAAATTTCATGCTCCCTAAACACATTTTTAACATGCACAAATAAGCTTTTTTTATTTTGATTTGTGGTGTCAGCTGTATTTTGTAGTTTATTTTGATACACTTCAAACTATCTATGTGCAGCATAGAAATCCAATCAACGCTATTAATCGAAAACACAAACTCTTGCCCTCGCCCATATAAAATACTTGCCCTTACATGCTAAAATACAAATATTTTGATCTTCCAGATTTTCCATGCGTGAGAGCAGACACACGAAAGTTTTTTTTTCATACAAAATTAATATAATCTAAAACAGTGGTTCTCAACCACCAACACCATCAGGACCACCAACACTCAACTCAAATTATTTTCGAAATCTAAAACGATGTAACGGAACAAAGTACTGCATGGAAAGTACTATGTTATGAGGGCTGAAGCGAGCACAGTAAGCAAATAAAAAACATATCAAGCATAGCACTAGGGCTTAATTTGTGCCAGAACAAGCCGGATGCGGATCTGGCACCTCTTTTAACTGATCCACCTCCTCACACACACACCCTCTCTTCACTTTCTCACATGACTCCTTAACCCTCTTCACTTTCGTCTGCGACACCTTCGTACGCAACAACAAACTCAACTTCAAACAACTGTTCTTAAGTAAAATATCATTTCCTAATTGTGCATGAGAGGGAAATTATGAATCAAGTAAAACTGAGTGCATTAATAACCCAGTAGCTGCGTCCCAAATGACACACTATACACTATGCAATTATGCAGTTACACACTCAACAGCATATATGTATGTAGTGTCATCCCAAATGGAACACTAAATATTTTTTTACTAATCGGAAACTTAAACTGTTTCCCAGATGACATTTGACAGTTTCCAAATTAGCGAACTAAATTGCCAAACTGCCATATAATACCTGCAATGAGTATAACCACATTCACCATCGGGAGAGATGGTATAATCCCTCTTGTAGTAGAACTTTGCTTTCACAATTCAAATTAAATAAAGTAACCCAACATCAGTGCCCAAAAGCTCCAAACCTTCCGTTACGTGAGCAAAGCAGCGGCTGTTGAGTGCGTGAAGTGTCCATCATACCACATTTCATTTTAACAGTTATATAAGTGCATCATCCAGGTATTTAAAGTGCACTTATTCTTTTAGAGTCCTCAGTGTGAATGCACTATTTACACTATTTATACTTCAAAAGGCGCAGTATAGTGCATAAGTATGCGATTTGGGAGGCACCTGGTGTTTTTTCCTTGGTGGGCAGGACACCAGTGCTGATCATGGGATGCACCTGTGACACTATATAAAACGCTCATGGATTTTGGCTCACTCTCTGTCTCATTTTCTTTTGTTTGTTCTGAGTTCTTTTTTGAACAATGGATTTTTGAGATTTTGGTTCCCAATTTTGTTGCCACAACTCCATAAAGGATGCACATTTTTGCCAAAATGTTTTTTACCCATAAATGTTCAAGATGCTGCAACTGCTATGAATTATGCTTTACAGGCATGACTTTGATAAATGAGCTAAAGTTTGGGTGTGTGTTCTCACATACATCATTAATTAACAAGAAGCTTTTGCTCGGCACACTTTCACAGAGAAGTGTTAGTCGTCATGCAAAGTTGCATCAGTCTCACTGGTTAGATTTAATCATGCTGAATCACGCTTTTTTACTATGATAACTTATATAGTAATTTTGCATTGAACATCTCTGCACCACACTTTCATAGAGACACGAGGGTGCCAACTAGTTTACCGTAGACTGCCATTGTAAAGGGTTCAAATGGATATCTGCATTACAGTCCTATAGAGAGACGTGTACTTAGACAACCAATCATTCTTAAGGATAATCTTGGACACTGTTTTTCCATGGCAACAAATTTAAGCACTCCAAGAATAACTACCATAGGCTTCCATTCAAAGAGTTCAAAAAGGATATCTTTGGATAGTAGTGTCACAGAAATGTGAGAGCAGGTTCATTTGACTCAAGGCAGCAAACAGTTAATCATGCACCACATTTGCCACTTCCTAGCCATGCATTAGGAACCGTTCTAGAGCATGCTAATGACCCAAAACACTTTGCTTCTCAAAGAGATGGTAACCATTGAATTAAATTATATTAATCACCAAGAACCCTAGTTCCAGCTAAAATATTATTTAAACAGGCAAAAACAAAATGAGATTAAATAAATAGAAACATCTGAATGTTCATTCAAATGTATATATCCTAAAGTGACATTTTTGTATTTATAGTTAGGCATTATACCATAAAATATACTCAGTGTTTCCCAGAAATTCTTGGTATACTCACAATACCAAAAAGGTAAGCCAGACATATACATTAAAGTCCTCAGAAATAAACCTTTGTTAAAAAACACTACATAGGAATGTAATGTAATGTGTATTTAATTTATATAGTGCATTTATTGTGTATGGTCATACACCCAAAGCGCTGAGTGGTGGGTGGTGGGGGATGGTCTCTCTACACCATCACCAGTGTGCAGCATCCATTTGGATGATGCAACAGCAGCCACAGGACATTGGCGCCAGTGCGCTCACCACACACCAGCTATAGGCCAACTCAGTGGATGGGGATGCCTGGGGGGCCATGGGTAAGGACTGATGGAGGGAATTTGGTCAGGACACAGGGGTTGCACCCCTACTGTTTACAAGAAGGGCCATGGGATTTTTAATGACCACAGAGAGTCAGGACCTTGGTTTAATATCTCATCCGAAAGACGGCGCTCACTGATAGTATAGCATCCCCTTCACTTTACGGGGGCATTAGGACTCAGATCGCAGGTTGAGTGCCCTGCTGGCCTCAGTAACACCACTTAGAACAGCAACCTAGTTTTCCTGTGTGGTTTCCCATCCAGGTACTGACTAGGCTCAGCCCTGCTCAGCTTCAGTGAGTAACCGGTCTTGAACTGCAGGGTGATATGGCTGTGGCGATGGTGATGTGGCTGTGGAACAGTATGTCTGTTCCCGATAATAACATCTTGTTATTATCTTGTTATAAAAATTGTGCAAAAACAGATAACATCTGTAATTGACTTTGTGGTAATTTTTCCAATGTTTCTGACACCACTCTAGATGTGGCACAACCTCAAACCCTTGATAAGCATAATAATCCTAAAAGGAATTGCTCTAAAACAATGGCAAATTCTCTTGCTGTTACAGGAAGTTTGTATTGGGACAAAAATCCTCATTTTTAAAAGGCTGTTTGTATTCCACTGGATTTTTAGCACAATAATATACTGCGTCATGTTAATAATGAATTATTAATCAAAACATGCGCTTGCGGCAAATAAAAAAAGTGTTTGTTTTTGCAGCTGTCCATGCACATGCCATTTGACATATGCTTTTTTTTGTGTGGGAGGGGTATGTTAGTCATTTCTATGTTTTGTACGTACAATTAGAGATTTAAAACATTTGATCATGATGGAGCTCAACGCAAGCTTCAATTCAGCAACTATTCAATTCAATGCCAATTCAACAGCTGCTGCGGGTTCGGAGAAGATCGCTCCTGCTGTAGTTCTGGGTTTGTGTTGTTTGGTGGGTTTACCAAGCAACATTGCAGTAATCGTCAGCATTGCTCGTGAGTGGAACAAACATCTGAGCTTTACTTTAAAACTGATGCTCAACCTCGCAGTCTCTGATGCTTTGAGTCTTTGCTTGGCTCCTTTTGTGCTGTTTGCAATACTATTTGGATGGAAATTCGGCCTGTGGTTTTGTAGGATCCTGTTTTTCTTGGGTCACTGGAGTCTGTATGTTGGCGTCCTGACGGTCACATCCATGAGTGTGCACCGCTATCACAATGTCATCAAGTCAAGGGTCGCTAACAGGATGATTCTGCACAGACTGGAGCGACGACACAGACACCTTCAGCTGATCTGCATATGGACTGTTGCTTTTGCTTTTGCCCTACCAGTATTTTTTACTCAAGGACTGAAAGACAGGGATGGATTCCAAAGATGTCAGAGAACAATGAGCTCAATGTCTGTAGAAGTGACTGTATTACTTCTTGAAATCCTGTTAGGGTTTGTCATTCCATTTTTAATCATGTTGACACGTTATCTCTGGCTGCATAAAGGTTTGAGCCAAAACTCTAGTTTAACCAGAGCTCCACAGGAGCAGGAATCCAGAAACCGGAGAACTAACTTCAAGGTTTACAAGAAGAGACTTGTGATCAGCATTGTTGTGGCTTTCTTTGTGTTTTGGACCCCTGTGCACATCATCAATGTGATTGATATAGTCATTACTCTGACTAAAACATCTCATCCAGAAGTTAATTCACAGCTGAAGTCCTTCCGTCGTGTTTATGGTGACACAAGCAAGGCTTCGGCTTTGTTCAACTGTTGTTTGAATCCATTTCTTTATGCCATTTCTTTAGGCAATCTTATGAAATGTTTTAGAAATAGATGATTGGATCATTGGATTACTAATTTTTATGACTGGTTTCAAGACATTGCTGTGCGGCTTGCAGTTGCCTAGATAAACACATTAGTTTTTGGTACAAATTTATTATTGCTCTGGTTAAAGGTGCCATAGAATGCATTAGTTTTTTGGTTAAAACTGTTCTCTGATATCTACATAGAAGGTATTTGGGTTAGGTAATTGCAGAAACGTTTTTTACTGACCTGTTTAGAACTCTAGCAATTGGCACTAGGATGGAAAGTTCTGTTTCACCCTATTTGGAAAGCTTTCATGCTTTTCTGTCTCTTGTGGCTTACATCTCTAATACTCTGTACTCTAGTACTCTGAAATGCATCTTTAAAATAATCATACTTCACACTTCAACTGATGTGGAAGCGAATGAACTAACTGTAGGCAACTAAGGCCCTGTCTACACGAACGCAGGTATTTTCAAAACCACAATTTTTTTGTGGTTTGGCTGTTTGTCCACATGAAAACACAGGTGACTGAAACCACAACTTTCTGAAATCTCCAGCCAGGGTAAAGATTTCCAAAAACTCTTTGTACAGAGTGTGCATCTTCACGCCAAAACTGGAGTTTCAGGCCCAATCCCAATTCTACCCCTTTCCCTTAGCCCTGCCCCTCGTTTTGCATGTTCCCGTGAAGGGGTAGGGGTGTCCCAATTCTCTTTAGCTTGAAGGTGTAGGGCTAAGGAGAAGGGGTAGAGGTAGATACCCCTTGAAACGAAGATTTTTCAGGACCACACTTGAATCCAAGAGGGTAATTTCCCAGAATACGCCAGCCACAACGGCAGGAAAGCTGCATCCGAAAGGAAGGAGATCCACAAATTATTATTTTTTGTCATTATTACGAATTTTTACAACAAACAAGCTCATGTTTTAATATATTCATATCCTTGCTCGTGTTTTACGTCATGGTTTAAAAAAATGCTAAAATAAAAAAACGTAAAATTTCGCTATCTATAATCCATGATAACTCCTGTATAGCAGTCCCACAATATTCTGTCACTCGATGACACTCGAATACCCTGTCAGAAAAGTCTAATGGCTGGGAATGAGCTTTGTGTCTGGTATAATGTTAATGTTGTTTTTCGCGTGTTTACATAGATGTAAATGCGCAGTATAGTTACGATCCTATTGCCACATTAGACCGCTATGATAACATAATATTCGCCTTTAGTGATTTCCTAAAGATAAATACCAAAAAAACAACCTAACTGGAATCATTACAACAGTCGCCATCGTCTGATCTTATGTGAAACAAGAGATCGTGATGACATATGATGACGTGTGCAGCTGCTGTAGTGGTGTCCCATTTCTTAGGGGTAAATTTTGAAGCGCTTCCCCTTCACACTCGGTTTTAAGGGCCAAAGTGAAGGGGAATGGGTAGGGGTACAAAAATAGAATTGGGATTGGACCTTAGTCTCATGACATCAGCATGTGCGCTGTTTTCTCCTCTTTGATTGCCCAACACAGCTGAGTTCACTCCAAACACTAAAGACATGAATGAGGCAAATTCTGCACATCCGCAGCAAATGAACCACATATCGCGTTTTGAACCACAGGATTGTAATCTGCCTCTGTACTCACGTTTGCATTGACTAAAATGCCATTTACCTGCAAAATATGTGTAATTCCCAGTTTGATGTAAACTGTGTATAAAAGTGTCATTATTGCCACCTGTTGGTTCGGTATGCACATAACATGCACAACAGTACATTTTTGTATTTTCACGTGGAAAGAGATTTAAAAAACAAAAACAAAAACAGGGTAAACTCCTTTACCCATGTACATGTGGACATGGCCTAAGTGTGCTCATCTATCTGAGTTATGTGTTGTGAATAAAATATAGGCTGAATTAAAATGATTAACAGAAGTGTTTAGAGTAGTATTTTGTGGGTTTATTTTCATGTATTTTCATGCATATGAAAACATTGGCAGGAATTAATATCAACTTCCATGTAAATTGATGAGCTTTTGTTGTTCTTTCTCTCCAAATTAAAATCATAATAAGAGCTGATTAATGTAACATGATGCAAAAAGGAGCATTATACACAGTTATAGTAGTTTACATGTGTCTGTTGCCACATTACAAATGTACATATGCCTCAATATACACATTAAACTAACAAAAGATACAGTTAAACAGACCTTATGCCTATTTGGGATGGCACTGAAAAAATGAATAAATCCGCATTTCCTGGATTTCCCATTCTGGTTAGCTGTAAGCAGATAATGCTTTCTGTGGTCCTGCTGCCTACTATACCTTAAAACTATACCAAACTGATGCATGTGTGCCAAAATGTTGTGCGTGAAAATATGAATTTTGTGCCTATAAAGAATCAGAATCATTTTTATATTGAAATATTGGGTATGTCATAGACCAGATTATTGTATAATATTTATGTTTGAATACAAATAACCTATCAAGTTGTAAATAATAATAAATGATACTAGTATTTCAAAGTGCACCAGATACCTGGTTTTACTAAAAATATAACAATAAAATGATTGAATATATTCATTCATTTATTTTCTTTTCGGCTTAGTCCCTTTATTATTACTATAGTCGCCACAGCGGATCGAACTGCCGATATGTGAATTTACAACAAATGAATTTATACAAACATGGTGTGCATCTTCTCAACTAGCAACTAAACATTTGACTGCATGTTTCGTTACAGCTATTTCCTCAAAGGGTGTCAAAGCTTTATACTGTGAAACATGCCAAGAATGTAAAATATGTTGACGATGGAGCTTTAATAATAGCAATGTGTCTCTCTGACAGTACATAATTTTTCAGTTAACTTCTCTTTTGCTTGTTCTTATGCTTGAAAGAATAAAGATAATGTATACCCTTAAAAATACCCTTCTTGTTAAGTAACCCCATAACCAAATTCAAGTTCAACTTTGTTACTTGCTATATTAGTTTCTTCTGTTCAATGATAATAGAAGCACAGTGAAAATCCACCAGTATATAAAATGTCAGTGGCTAATTTACTACAAGGCTTTATGGAGTCAAAACATAAATAACAATTAAATAATTAATACACTAGACCACTTTTGCTGGGAAAAAAAAACACTTTTGCTTCGAACTACTTTCCTGACAGCCAGTAGGAAATTCCTTAGGATAGAGGATAGATATAATGGATTAATGCTAAAGACAAAGGAATTACAACAAACACAGGTATGGTAATTTTGCCACAGTTAGAAACAGATTTACCTGCATTTAACATTTAAAAATAGAAATTCACTACATTTTGATGTAATTCAGATTGTATGCACTTAATGCTGTGTTGGCATTTAACCTGTGGTCTGGAAATGGTATTTTTATTGTATATTTGTAGTTCCTAAGATATCATATTGAAGTTAGAAATGTATAATAATACTGCATTGTGCTATTACAAAAACTAATTGGGTAATTGTAAAAAAAAAAAAAGAAAGAAAAAATAGTCTCTGTACTTAATATTTTGATCAAATACTAATTTATAAAAATAACAACAAAGATAAATAAAACGTTTGTTAAATAAATGTTAACTGAAATAAGAAATCTCCTTCTCTCTGTCACACTCTTGTACATTGCAAGCCCTATCTCATCAACTGATTATTAAAAAGTCATATACTGTATAGGAAATAGGTCACATATCGATAATATATGCCTAACATTAATTCTGTAATGATACATAAAATTGCAGTAGTTCTATACTGCTGTCCAAATTGACAGTAACAACCATATTTATTGCCTTTCATTCATTCATTCATTCATTTTCTTCCACTTATCCGAGGCCGAGTCGCAGAGTGCAGCAGTCTCAGGAGGGAACCCCAGACTTCCGTATCCCCAGACACTTCCTCAGGTTCCTCTGAGTAATTCCCAGCAAGACGAGACACTGTCTCTCAAGCATGTCCTGAGTCTTCCCTGAGGCCTCCTCCCTGTGGGACAATCATGGAACACCTCCCTAGGTAGGCGTGCAGGAGGCATCTGAAACAGTTGCCCGAGTCACCTCAGCTGTGTTCTCTGAATGTGAAGGAGCATTGACTCTACTCTGAGTTCCTACTGGGTGACAGAGCTCCTCATCCTATCAATAAGGGTGCGCCTTGCCACCCTGCGAAGGAAACTCATTTTGGTCGCTTGTATCTGAGATCTTGTCCTTTGTCCTTTCAGCCATGACTCAAAGCTCATGACCATAGGCGTGAGTACGAATGTGGATTCACCTGTAAATCGAAAGTTTTGCCTTTTGGCTCAGCTCCTTCTTTACCACAACGGACCGGTACATTGAATGCATTACTGCTGCCACTGCACTGATCCAGCTCTCAATCTCATGCTCTATAAGGACCGTAAGGATTCTCCTTCAACCTGGACAATGCAAGTCACCCTTTTTGTTCATACAGGGATCGGACAGCCCTTCACAGAGTGCCTCTGACCATATACTCCCAGAGCACCCCAATAGAATGCTATGATGGACATGGTCGAATGCCTTCTTAGAATGCCTTCGAAGTCCATGAAACACATGTGGACTGGTTGGACATAGTCCCATGAACCCTCAAGTACTCTAGTGAGGGTATAGAGATGGTCCAGGGTACCATGTCCTGGACAAAATCTGCATTGTTCCTCCTGGATCAAAGACTCAAGCATCGGCCGGATCCTCCTGTACCCTGCCATAGACTTTTCCAGGAAGGCTGAGGAGTGTGATTGCCAATAGTTGGAACACACCTTCCAGTCCCCCTTCTTAAAAAAGCAAATGACCACTCCAATTGTCCAGTCCAGAGATACTGTGCTTGACCTCCATGCAATAATTTTGAGACGTGTCAGCCAAAACAGAGCCACAGCATCCAGAGGCTTGAGATACACAGGGTGTATCTCATCCATCCCCGCTGCTTTGTCACTTATGGAGCTTCCAAACTACCATAGTGACTTCAGCTTGGGTGATGGGTGAGTCCACCTCTGCATCCTCGATCTCTGGTTCCTCAAGTGAAAGTGTGCCAGTGGGATCATAGTCTCCTCAAAGTATTCCTTCCACCATCTGACAACATCCCCATTTCCTCTGTAAACAGTGTTGGTGTGGAACTGCTTTCCCCTCCTGACGCGTGGACGGTATTGACTTCATTGTGTTTGATAACATAAAAGGTGTTTTATACATTTACAAAAAGAGCCGTTTACTCTCAAAGCACTAAGCCGGCTTCGCAGAAAACCATGTTAACATGAGAAACGAGGCAGTGATGCCACAGCCCAAACATGTACTGTAGCGCAAATATGTAGTGGGAAATCAATCAAATCTGTGATGTTGTACGTTAACACTTCTTTACAGTACCTGCAGGCAGCTCTTTTTTAGTCGACAGAACAATTTTGTGCTTTATTGAGACAAGAAACATTGGAGTGTATGAAATATTACCACTTCCCTTTTATAGAAGCGTCCACTCAAGCTGGATGCAAGTTCGCAGTAAGGACCGGTGGAAGCAGGTAGCCATATTTTCTACTTTAACTTCCATGTGCAACATGTACCTTGCATGCAAATTAGTCATATACACATGAGTAAACGTCTAGAATGTTATAAAGGAGTTTACATGCGTTGCAGAATCGGATTGTTGGCCAAAAAACACCGGTGATGGGATTTTGTTTAAGCATTTTTTGCTGTTAATCCATAAAATAAATCTTGGTAAACCGTTTACATGGCATTACACGTAATTGGAACATAAAGTACATGTAAATGCACTGAAAGTAATTTAATCTGCTGTTCATAAAAGAATAGGAACTCAATTAAAAAAATCACTTGCGGTTCAAAAATGAAAGAAGGACATATGAATAGATAATTCTTATTCTTATTATACCCTCAACCTTTTAACAACATCGTTTAAATTATGAGGTTACCATGGGACTACATAATAGTTTCCATGTCTACAACTTGCAAATAGGGTCACTTTTGGTGTTGAGAAAAGAGCGGAGGAGCAAGTAGCAGGTGAAAACCTCAAGCACAGGAAAGCACATCAGCAAACTGTTGCATTAACACATCTGATACCATGGCAGGTTTATTTTCCACTGCACAGTTATAACCTCACATACAGCAGATAAAAAAAGCAGCAGACAGCATCCTGTAATAGGCTACTCATTCAAATTATTCCAACTACATTTTTTCAAATTATTTAATGTTCTGCTACTACTTTACTGTATATACAGAATTTTTATTAACAGATAACTAATTTCAGCAACTGTGTAAAAAAAAACTGCTCAAGTTAACTAGTCTAGAAAATAAACACAATTTATAACATTGTTTTTATTTATTTATAAAGAATTAAAAGGTTTAACCAAACGCTAGAAGCAAAATCACAGAACAAAATTTTATTTGAAACAAAAAGAATCACCCAATAATTATGCCAATTTACATCGTCACATGATAAAACGGCTAGCCACAGATGTAGCCACAGATGTCCGGTAGCACAGAAGTACATAATGACTAAGAAAGAAACTGTGCACCTCCAGCAATATGTTCAATGCTGCAACCTTCACACTGTTGTTGTTGTTTTTTTAAATCATCACTGTAAACAAACACAAAATAAAGTTTTTTTTTTGAAGCACCTTACTTTGTAAAACATTGTTACATAAAAGGATGTTACAAGGATATGGCAAGCTTATATCAAGTACCCTGTATTTTATTTTGATAGATGACTACATGAGACATGCATGTCAGAAAGATCTTTTACTTGATAGATTTTTGCCATTTGTGTATTTGCTAGCACTTTGTTTTTGGAAAGATTGAAGTGAACAATGCTGTGGGTTTTGGCTATAGGTGTAGGTGGAGTCAACACAGTATCTGTTCTTCAATCAGTTGTTGTTCATTTGTTAGTTTTTTCTAATGAAAAAAGATTCAGCATTTCCACACAGCAAAATCTATAATGATGGAGTTAGGATTAGGCTCCAACTCAACATCTAACAGCACTGCTGTGGGTTCGGAGAAGATCGGTCCTGCTGTAGTTCTGGGTCTGTGTTGTTTGGTGGGCTTGCCAAGCAACATTGCAGTAATCGTCAGCATTGCTTCGGAGTGGAACACAAATCTAAGCTTCACTTTAAAACTGATGCTCAACCTCGCAGTCTCTGATGCTTTGACTCTTAGCTTGGCTCCTTTTGTGATGTTTGGAATATGGTTTGGATGGAAATTCGGCCTGTGGTTTTGTAGGATCCTGCTCTTCATGGGTCACTGGAGTCTGTATGTTGGCGTCCTGACGGTCACGTCCATGAGTGTACACCGCTATCACAACGTCATCAAGTCAAGGGTCGCTAACAGGATGATTCTGCACAGACTGGAGCGACGACACAGACACCTTCAGCTGATCTGCATCTGGACTCTCGCCTTTGTTTTTGCCCTACCAGTATTTTTTACTCAAGGACTAAAAGAAAAGAATGGCTTGCAAAGATGTCAGAGGACAGTAAGCTCACAGTCTGTGGCAGTATCTCTTCTTCTTCTTCAGATATTGTTTGGGTTTGTTTTTCCATTTTTAACCATGTTGACATGTTATCTGTGGTTGCACAAAGGTTTGAGTCAAAACTCCAGGTTTGCTCCACAGGAGCAGGAATCCAGAAACAAGGGCTCAAACATTAGAACTTACAAGAAGAGACTTGTGATCAGTGTCGTTGTGGCTTTCTTTTTGTTTTGGACTCCTGTGCACATCATCAATGTAATTGATATAGTCACTACTCTGACTAAAACATCTCATCAAGACGTTCATTCACGTTTGAAATCTTTCCGTCATGTTTATGGTGACACGAGCAAGGCTCTCGCTTTACTAAACTGCTGTTTGGATCCTTTTCTCTATGTTTTTGTTTTAAGGAAGGTCATAAAGTTTACTAAGTAGTAGCACAATTGTCTGTTTGGCAGTTACAAGTTCAAACAATTATTTTAAAGTTCAAAGTTCCTTTCTGCAGTTGGGAGATCATGTGTCTCTTTTCTGAAGTGTTGTCTGTGATCCAAGATCATTACTCTTATGCTGTGATATTCAAACTTTTTTTGTCATGTTCTCCTTTAAACCTCAATCCCACCATTCCAAAGGATTGCTGGGATTTTCACTTTATGAAAAATGAACATTTTTTAAAATCGAAATACTTGCAGTGGATAAAACAAACACCTGCATCACTTCAAACATCATTAAAGAAAGAATAACATAAAAGATAACAATAAAAAAAACTTAAATAAAATATATTAAAAAACACACACTGACAATTCATCAAGGCAAGAAGGCACTTAGAAGGCACAATCACCTCTAAACATGAGAATAGAGACCAAAATTAAAAGATGCTTGTTCACAAGATCTTGGATGAGGAATACTGATGCAGTATTTCTGACAAATATGTCGTCGAAAATGCATTCAACCACATTGTTCTATACTTGCCTTTTTCAATGTTGAGCTCATTCATTAAAAGAGTATCATGTGGTTCATTTTTCTTTCGTTTGCAAAAATAAAAAGATATTTGACTGCAAATGCTATTTCTAAAGTAATATGGGTTCTTCATTTTCTTCAAACAGCAGTCACAGCACCCGACCTGTGAACTGGAGTTTTTCGTAAAATGGGTTTGTGAATGTTTTTTTATATTTTTTATTTCTAGTACTAACTACTAGCTTTTGCAGTTTTAGATTGAAAGATCACAGTAAGCCAATACCCACCCACAGACCCCCATCAGAAAAGTGGTTGAATGTGGACAAATGTTCTACATAAGTTCAATGGCGCCCCAGGCTAACCACCAATCACTGTAATCTAAAGGTGAAGAAACAAAAAAAGTGAGCAGGCCCTTAGAAACATCCTATTTTTCTATTTAATTATTTTTTATTTAATTATTGCTGTTATTTACAGACACGGACGCTGTATAACAGCATACAAAGGATTTTAAATGTAGGCTGCAGGAGGCTTTGTGTTCCAGTAATCAGTATAAACACACGAGGTTGGCTCAACGATAATTATTATTACACGCTAAATGAAAGTTCTAGTTTTGTCATAAAGACATGTGCTAGACACCATTCTAAACTGTAAAGGGTTTCTATTAATTTTTGTAGAACCTACTCTCCCAATAATCTAATTAATGTGCAGTTTTTAAATGAATAAAATCTTGTGTTTCTATTAATTTAACCTCTTATTACAGACATATAGGTTACAGGTGTGTGCTGCTTTTCTGTTGATGGCTCATTAATTTGAAGGGGTGGACCAGAGTGTAAGGCTTGGTCGTGTTTATGGGGTGCAAAGCAATGTGTGTTCATGCTTCATCTGTACAAAAACACTTTGATCATAAACAACTACTCAGCTAACATGAAAATGGCTATCATATTTCCTAGTTCCTCTGAAGGCCTTCCCTCAAGAGGCTCTGATTGGTCAGCTAACATAATGCGGATTGGCTTCACATCACCAGGAAGCACCACATCTCTACTAGCACGCACTTTGCCGTTGTGTAAATGCTGTCAGTCAGTCAGTCAGCTTAGCCGTGTCAGTGTGAGCCTGAATTAGACGGAAAATGAAGAGGACACAGCTGAACCTCATGCCTGCTCTTTAAAATAAAATCTGACAAGTGTCCTTCATATATATTTGGGTTATAAGCATGTGTAAGTAATATGAAACCTTCACATATCGTTTGCGAGGTGGTATTTGAGATGTATAACGTAGGGAAAGCAGCCACATAGAGAGACACTGCAAGGCTGCTGAAGATTGAGGGTGTTTACAGCTGTTTTGACGGATAAATATGAATTTGTAGCTAAATTGTTAATGGTGCCAAACAGCATTTCCTGTTGTCTTACATCCTTGCTGCAACATATTGTTAACGCTAGAAACTGTGCATGTAATAGATCAGTTTTAACAAACAAAATTACTTACAGGTCGTGGCTCACAATCCACAGCTTCGTCTATTATGGTTGGAGCTGTTCCTCTGAGGAGTTTTTAGCCAAATCCAGCACTGAACTGAGAGAGATTCTGGAAGCTGTCCTTTGTCAAATGCTAGAGCTATATCTTTTTTATAATTCTTTGGAACACAATTAAAATTTAATTGTTAGCACTTCTCTCTTTGTCTTATGTCCTTTGGAAGACCAAAATACAGAAAAGCTCTGGAACTAGCAGTGTTTGGACGGCATTTTAGCTTTCTCTGCTATAACAGCTCCTCTGTGAATGTGCGTAACCTGAAGGGTTTATGACTTTATTAACCTGGATGTATTTTTTTGTTGTTGTCCTCACACTTTTGTCCGCTGTAAGCTTTGCTAAGCAAACTCTGTAAAAGCCAATGTCTCCCGTTGCATTGAACTTTGAGGGTATTACATTCAGATATGTTGTTTATGTTCACACAGATACATTACACATCAAATAAAGTTTAAAATAAGATATCGTAGTTAACATTTTAATTTTATAGATTTTATATTTACAGTTTTTTATAAAAATTCAATTTAACAAAAACATAAAATAAAACAAAACAAACATCCCAAACTGTGGCGTTTCCTTTGCTTATTGAATTTTCTCTGTTAGATCTGATGGTCAAATAGTCCATAACACACTCTTTCACATGTTTATATTTTACATTTTGAGAGAAGTGAAATTAACATATGTGGTTTCAACAACCAGACGCATTTAGACCTGTTCAGTTTCATCTGGAATGCATCCCAGACCACCTCCCGAAATGATTTGAGTGATCGGATTAACACCTTCCCATTTCAGATAGTTATCTGATCAGGAAAAATGCATGAAGTGACCAGGGGTGAACATAATCTACATTTCTGAAAGTGTAATGCCGTGGTCACTCTAGAGTTTGAGCTTGTAAAATTCTGTCCTATGGTTTTGGGAAAGGTGGTGGGATTAAACAAGACGATTAGACATTAAAATAAAAGAGAGGGATTGGTCCATAATTTAATATGCTTGATCTTTAATCGCTCTCAAGCATTCATGTGGTGATTTTGTAGGTCAGAGTTTACCAAGCTCGAACTTTGCAAAGCAGCGACATGTGAACATTCATATGTATGACTGGAAGTCTATGGGCACAAAGTTCAGTGTGACCGAGGCTTTAGAAACAAACATATGCACTAGAATTGTGTCACGATCAGAGGAAGGAGATAGAGTCAAGTGTAGAAAACAGTTGTATGTATTCACTGATAAATGGTTGACACATGATGAAGGCTTGGAGGAGAGGAAGGCATGGGGTTAGGGATCCAAGCAGAGCAGTGAGAGTTCAAAGTTTGTGAAAGTCACTTCCCTGTGTGGAGAATCAGACGAAGGCGGATTGTAGGGAGCACAGGAGGGTGTCCAGTACGGCGTGAAGAGTAGAGCAAGGAGATCGTGTCCATAGATGATACTCAACAAGGAGTGGGAGAATGAAGGGAGCTTATAAAGGGAGTGGAATCAGGAGCAGAGCTAATAGACTGGGGATTGTGCATGGCTGGAAGACGGTCTGGGTGATTGGGAGTGATCAGATGAGGAGTGACGAGCTGGGGACGTGACAAATTGTCAGTTATTTTTAAATTATATGCATCTGAATGCTTATACAGTAGGTTCTTTGCCTTGTAAATGCTCATTTATATGGTGGCCAAGAAAGGTTAACGCGCTGCAATTTAAGAAAGCACATACAATAACAATAAACACCGGCAAATTAAGAAACGGTTTTCATCAATTTGACAGCACACCTGTTACAAATTCTCACAAGAGAGCTTAACGCGCTGCAATTTAAGAAAGCACATGCAAGAACAAAAAGCACCAGCAGATTAAGAAACCATCTTCATCAATTTGACAGCACACGTGTTACATATTCTCACAACACAAACAACGGAAGAAACACGCAGCAAGTTATTGAAAACACAACAGAAGAAAACGTGCAGCAAGTTATTGAAAACACAACAGAAGAAAATGCGCAGCAACTTGGTGAAAACAGAACGAAAATGTTTCAAGAGGAACATGACGGACCCAGCTAAGATACGGATGTAGTTAATTTATTTAATAACGCAATGTTTCAGTTAATCATTAATTAGACTGATAATTTACAAAAGACAACGGAATCGTGTAATCAGGATATTAAAGACCACCTTTCAAAGACCACCAATCACTTCACTGAACAACAGTCACGGCGGGTCCGTATCAGCTGGGTCCGTCATGTTTTTGCGTCCTCTAGAAACATTTCCGTTGTGTTTGCAATAACTTGCTGCGCGTTTTCTTCCATTGTGTTTTCAATAACTTGCTGCACGTTTTCTTCTGTTGTGTTTTCAATAACTTGCTGCGTGTTTCTTCCTTTGTTTGTGTTGTGAGAATTTGTAACAGGTGTGCTGTCAAATTGATGAAGATGGTTTCTTAATCTGCTGGTGTTTTTTGTTATTGCATGTGCTTTCTTAAATTGCAGCGCGTTAAGCTCTCTTGTGAGAATTTGTAACAGGTGTGCTATCAAATTGATGAAGATCGTTTCTTAATTTGCCGGTGTTTTTTGTTATTGCAAGTGCTTTCTTAAATTGCAGCGCGTTAACCTTTCTCGGCCACCGTACATTTATTAAAATCATTAGCATGTAAAGGAGCACCAGAAAGTGTTTCAAATGGACTACAGGACCATGCCTTTTTTTTTTTTTTTTTTTTAAACAAAGTAGCATCTCTAACTACTGGTCTGGCCTGCATGATACGGTGTTTTTAAGAGACTTTGCAGATCCAGGTAAACAGCAATCATTTTGAAAATACAAGTGTCTCTGTTTAACAAGCATTATGGTGGGGCCTTTCTCTCGACATGTAAAAAACTGAGGGAGAGGTTGCTTCTATATTGGTGAAATTTACAAACAATTGTCTTGATAAGAATGCTACATTTACCAAATATCCTTTAGAAGACAGACAAACCAAACCCAGGGAAAGCCAGAACTTTGGATTTGTTAACACAGGATCTAAGTTCAACTCAGATTTATTCTTTTATTTACTGGCAAACAATGTCCTGCACAGGTAATAGTTTAAATGACGAGAGACCACAGGGATTAGATATATTTTATGCCTGTTTGAATTAAAACTGCTGTAAATTACAACACTTACGTCTGACTTATTTGTGAAAATAACTGTTCTTAGGAATATCTAGTTGTATTGTAATATCTTAAAATCAACTGTTATAAAAGTAATGCATACATGATCTTTGTCTACAATATACATGATGCATACATGATCTTTGTCTACTCTTGTTTGGACAATGTATTAATTATTGTGCCAAATGTATTCTAGTGATGGTTTTGAAAAAGCAAATAATGCATTGGTAAAATTTTAACACCTTAACATTCGCTAACATTTTTGTACAATGCAGATGAGTTCTCAATGGAGGACGACCACACTGTGTGTGTACCTTCTTCTCATAACAGCCAACCACAGCATCAGAATGCAGAAGTATCAAAGTACAAAATGCTCCTCTACAGAACTGTAGATATGTTCCTGCAATAAACAGACCCAATTCTGATGCCAACAAATTGCTTATAGAAAAAAATGAGACCAGTTCGTTATTCATGTACAGTTAGTATATTAGAATCTTGCTTTTAGAATCTTATGGAATCACACTTTGGGTGCTGTGTGTAAGAGTTTAAGACAAAATATTCAAAAAAATAAAAAATAAATATGATAAAAATGTCACAAATTTCTTTATGTGCTCTCTGTTTTACATTGCCATGTTACTGCATTGTGTTAAAAAGCAAATACACCATAAGGAAGCTAGGTTAAAGTGGTTTTAGTGTTAGTACTTAGGAGGAACCAACATAGTGCCTTTTCTACGAACAATCATTAGTCATTCAGTGAGAAAAAATATTCTAATGAGAGAAGATTCAGCATTTTCCAGACAGCAAAATCTAACGATGGACTCAGGATTAAGCTTCAATTCGACATCTAGCAGCACTGCTGTGGGTTCAGAGAAGATCGGTCCTGCTGTAGTTCTGGGTCTGTGTTGTTTGGTAGGTTTACCAAGCAACATTGCAGTAATCGTCAGCATTGCTCGTGAGTGGAACACAAACCTGAGCTTCACTTTAAAACTGATGCTCAACCTCGCAGTCTCTGATGCTTTGACTCTTTGCTTGGCTCCTTTTGTGCTGTTTGCAATACTATTTGGATGGAAATTTGGCCTGTGGTTTTGTAAGATCCTGTTCTTCTTGGGTCACTGGAGTCTGTATGTTGGCGTCCTGACGGTCACGTCCATGAGTGTGCACCGTTATCACAATGTCATCAAGTCAAGGGTCGCTAACAGGACGATTCTGCACAGGCTGGAGCGACGACACAGAAACCTTCAGCTGATCTGCATCTGGACTCTCGCCTTTGTTTTTGCCCTACCAGTATTTCATACTCACGGACTCAAAGACAGCAATGGATTACAAAGATGTCAGAGGACATTGAGCTCACAGTCTGTAGGAGTGACTGTATTACTTCTAGAGATGTTGGGGTTCTTCATTCCATTTTTAATCATGTTGACATGTTATCTGTGGTTGCACAAAGGATTGAATCAAAACTCCAGTTTAACAAGAGCTCCACAGGAGCAGGAGTCCAGAAACAAGGAGTCAAATGTTAGGACTTACAAGAAGAGACTTGTGATCAACATCGTTGTGGCTTTTTTTGTGTTTTGGACTCCTGTGCACATCATCAATGTGATTGATATGGTCATTACCCTGACCAATCCTGATGTTCATTCACAGCTGATGTCTTTCCGTCGTGTTTATGGTGACACAAGCAAGGCTTTCGCTCTACTAAACTGCTGTCTGAATCCTTTTCTCTATGTTTTT
Source organism: Danio albolineatus (assembly GCA_903798035.1). Classification (NCBI taxonomy): domain Eukaryota; kingdom Metazoa; phylum Chordata; class Actinopteri; order Cypriniformes; family Danionidae; genus Danio; species Danio albolineatus. The sequence goes on along the minus strand of CAIGQQ010033930.1, from coordinate 2,817,095 downwards.
ATTTCAAAGAATGTGATAAAATGTATCAAGTAAAAGCCAGGAAACAACAAGCTGACACCAAAAAAAAAAAACACATTTGACATGCTGAATCGGGCCAACTCACTCTGACATAAGGCAACGTGTCAAACACAACAAATTAGACAGATGCTCACAGACTGCCTATAAGCCCATATTGTTTGTTTCAGAGGTTCACAAAACCCCTGCTATATCAGTTAATACCTTTGTTCAGGTAATACCTTTGTTTATGTAAGATGTAAACAAGCTGGACAAATGCAATTCTAAAATCTATGATCTGCCAAGAGATTATAATTTGAAATAATAAATGTTGAATCACTGAATGCTGTAAATACTCACCATAAATATTTCCTGACTTAATGATAATGGCTTGTTTATTTTTGGACTATCCTTTTCCCATCTACTTCATCACACTGTGAAATTGGATTGGTACACTAAAACAAATGAATATTCTGTCATTAATTACTAATCCTCGTTTCATTCCAATTTCCTGAGACCTTTGCCCATCTTCAGTATACAAATGAAGATAATTTAGATAAATCCAAGATCTCTCTGAGCCTCCATAGACATCAATGTTCTCAAAAGGAACCAAAATGAGCTTTTTCTTTACTAAAGATGAAATTTAACCGTCATGTGTTGAATTTTGATATAGCTGCAGTACTATTAGTTTGTATTATTTTAATGACCACACTGTAAATATTAACTCAACTGAAAGCTAAAATGCAGAAGCAGGAAAGTGAACTGTGAATGAGGGGTTGACCTTTTTTTAGTTTCACAACGAAGAAACATGTGGTTAGCATACTGATTAGCTTAAATTTTAATGTACTCACTAGCCACTTTATTAGAAGCACCGTTCTAATACCAAGTTAGTCCCCATTTTGCCCTCAGAACTTCAGCAATTCCTTGTGGCATAAATTCAACAACATTCCCCAGAGATTCAGGGGTCCGTTTTTTCGTACGCGTATTACTCAATTAGCTGGATTTGGTTATTTGACAATCTAGGATTGTTTCCTTCTTCAAAACTCATCCAAGTGTTATTGTCATAGCAACAGTTCTGGTAGCTTAAACTTGCCCGGGAGCAGGATTATTTCATATAAACAGGGTTAGATCAGATCTTTTCAAGCAAAGGTTATACTAAATGTATGTACCAAACACTGATATTTTTTCACAGTGGTAGTTGTATACACTTGGGAAAATAGTAAAGTAGTTTTTAAAAATAAAGATATATATATATAGTTTTAAAGTGCAAATATATTTATATTTCTTAGAAGTTTAAAATATATTTAAATAAAACATTCTGAATTAAAAGTAAATTGGACTGATGAATAAAGATGAATAAAGACTGATTCTCCTCAAAGGGGCTCAAAGAGAACATTTATTAGTATAGACTTTTTAGATACAAACGCACACTATTTTAAGGGACCAGCTTTAGTAAAATGTGTGTGTTAACAGAGTTTTTTTTTAAAGGGATAATAATTTATGCAGTCATGCACATGTTTTGACAGCTAATATGATGGTGATTTGATGTTTGAAAAATGATGCTTCCTTACGCCGATTAAGAAACTTGGCCTAGGCTACTATAATACTACTATAATAAAAAAATTCCAAATCTTAACCAGATGATGTCATTACTCTGCTGTGCTGTTAGCCAACCATTGCATTTCTGATCATGATTTCGAGAATCGATAGATCAGTCCTTCACAGATCAGATCAGTTCATCCAGATGTTTTAATCTGATTCGCAAATTTGTTTGAAAAAGAGAAATCAGAGATCAGTTATCAAGATTAAAAGAGCCAGGATTTGCCAAATCATCTTAGATAATTTAAGCAAGGTACGAAGAACGGATCCCTGGGTCCATATTGATATATCTTCATCGTCATGCACTTGCTACACATCCACGAGTTAAATCAGTTTGAGTTTGAGCTTTGAGATGTGCAGAGTTATTCTGCTGGACAGAGTAAATGCTTGTATTTCAAATGCAGTTCCACAGATTGTCTCCTGCTTTTTTTTCTTCTTTTCTTCTTTTTTGGCTTGGTTTGAACCTGATCTACATGCCTAAATGCATTGAGTGGCTATCAAATGATTGGCTGATTTAAGAACTTGTATTGGTAAAAAAAACTTGGACTGAAAATGTATTTTTTAATGAAAATATATTAAACATATATTTCCAGTTATGCAATTTACAGTAACATATATTCAAATCCTTGAACACAGATTTGAAAACAGAATAACAATACAACATATATCAGGTCACCGCGTTTGGCTTAAATGCTTTTTTTTCTTTCGTTTTTTCAGATGAATAAGGATTTCGACTATATGCACAACAACATGTTGCAGTACTTAAAAAGTTTAATAAGTTTCATTAAACTACTTTTTCTGACATATTCTTAAATTTAGAATACAACCAACAGGGAGATAAAAGACAATGTGAGGGAGGTCGAGGTTCAGGAAGGTGATTCAGAAATTAGATGCAATGCAGGTTTTTTTTTATACAAGCTGGTTTTGGATGTAGTACATTTGTGCACTGAATGCCTCAGGTTATGTCAGATGTGATCTAAGACAAAGATCAGAATTGAAATCAGGGACTGAATTTTGTTGCCATGATGCACCTGTCCAGCAGGATGTGGCACTACAGTAAAGGTCAAAAGTTGCTAAAGGACTGAATAATAGTAGCGTGATACGTTTTCAAACTAGCCTAAAACATGCCAGAGGGGCACAGCCGTGAGCAGGCATTCGTGGAGCTTACAGGCTGGAAATATTTCATTACATTGTTGTTGTTTTTTTTTAGAAAAGTTTCTGTTCTCCACCGCAATGCTATGGAGAAAATGTGGAAATAAGTGATTGAAACTCTCACAGTAAATAAGGATGCAGCTGCGCTCCAAAATCGCATACTCTTTTTAGTAGTTTGTACTTATATGTTATATATAAGTTGTTCTAAACAGAATGAATGTACTACATTCACCATATTATCCTGATCATGTGACCAACTGGCATCCATTGCATCATTTCACTGTCATAATCCTCCCCTGTGGCCTAATAGAATCATATGCCCACTTTAAGATCCAGATAGACTCTGTCAGTTCAGATTTCTGATGTACTATTTTTTAACATACTATATAGTACGAAAGTATATGCGATTTTGCATGCAGCTGAAACCTGTTAATCGGCTCACTCCCAGCATGCTTTGCGTTCACACTGACCCACCCTCCATGAACAGCAGATGAAAGAGCATAAACGTTAAACGCCCTTTACGTTCCAACAGGCACAATTCATTTAAAAAAAAGCCTCGGTTGTTGATCTGTGATGGAAATGGTACTTTTACATACACGTTTAAAATTTTAAACACCTTTAGTCAGCATCTCATAATCATAATAATAATAATAATAATGACAATTATAATAATCAGAGCAATAATTACAGTTTAGCTATAATAATGCATAACGTCTTAAATCTACCCTTTAGAAAATCTCCATCTCTTTCTCCACCCTTGTTCCAAAAGTTCCTCAACAGTCTTTGTTCACCCCAACATACAGCAACTTAAATATTTACAATGATTCATATACAACCAATGGTTCTGGCCATTAATCATTTAGTCCTTTTTTTGAAGATAAAAAGCTCGTGGCACAGGGTACATTAGTCCAGTGAGTTTAAAAGAGGCTCCGTCCCGAGGCTCTCACATGGCCAGTAGCTGATTGAGTGCCATTCGAAACTGTTGGGTGCATCCCGCCAGCTCCCGCACCCTCTCTGTCATGTCTCTGGTGGAGCCTGGCGAGGGGTACTGCAGGGCTGCTGTTTTAGTGCTGACCACAATGTCTTTGAGTTTGTCGCAGAGTGTGTTGCTGTGCTGTGCCACTCTGGTGCGAACCTCTGGAGACTTGGCTTGCCTGGAGAGCGTGTCCCCGATGAAGACCAGCTTGTGGGCGCTGAGGATGACGAACTTGCTGTGGGCGACGAAGATTTTGGGCGGCTGGTTGTTGTTGATGGACGAGTAGAACGCGTCGATGGCATTGGTGAGCGTGGTGATGTTGGCTTCACATTGCTCCATGTAAAAGAGCAGTAGCTGCCGGTCGCCCATGCACAGTTTACTGCGCTGTGTCTGGGGATAGTGAGAGGGCGGAGTCCAACCCGAAATGTCATTGTTGATTGGTCGAGACACCTCCTGCTCTAGTCGTTCAAACTGCTTCAGCTGTTGCAGATTGGAGACAAGAGTGATATTTCATAAACGTATTCGTCAAGAATGTTGTTTTCTATATTTTAAGCAATACACTTAGTATTTCTGATAAATAATGAAACCTATGTGTACTTGTGTGTCAGTTAAAAGATTAATATGGTTGGTTTGTAATATAAAAAGGGGACTGCGGAATATATAAAACATACATACATACATTTTCTTTTCGGCTTAGTCCCTTTATTAATCCGGGGTCGCCACAGCGGAATTGAACCGCCAACTTATTCAGCATTTGTTTTACGCAGCGGATGCCCTTCCAGCTGCAACCCATCTCTGGGAAACATCCATACACTCTCATGCACTACGGACAATTTAGCCTTCCCAATTTACCTATACCACATGTCTTTGGACTGTGGGGGGAAACCAGAGCACCCGGAGGAAACCCACGCAACCACAGGGAGAACATGCAAACTCCACACAGAAATGCCAACTGACCCAGCCAAAGTTCGAACCAGCGACCTTCTTGCTGTGAAGCGAACGTGCTACTCACAACGCCACCGTGGCGCCAATATATAAAACATATTAAAGAATTACATGTATAAATACAAAACAAAGTATATTCAAATTCAAACAATACACTAAAAAAATCCTGGTTGCTTTAAATTTTTAAGCTGAACCAAATTAACCTTATGAGTCCATTGAACTTATATTATGTTAAACTGTCATAAACAGATTGATTAACTTAGTTTAATAAGTTACAATGACCTAAAACATTTGCTGTCAGGACAAATTGATCATATACATTTTTTCAGTGAAGTAATAAGAAGCCAGAGCTTTGAAAAATGTTTTAATAATGGTTTTAAAAATAAAATAATGTACAACATAAGTGGCTTAAACAAGTGGGTCACGCTTTATTTTGATGGTCCGTTTGTTGAATTTAAGTTACATTGCATTGTTAGGTTGACTGTTAGGTTGGGGTTGGGGATAGGGTTAGGGTTAGTGTAAATTGACATGTACTTGCAAAGTTTCTTATAGTCAGTTAAATGTCTGTTGAATGTCTGTATCAATAGATATTAACCAGACAGTCTACTAATACTCAAATGGACCATCGAAATAAAGTGTTACCAATAAGTGAGCATCATTAAATATGTAAATACTTCTTTAGACACTAAATCAGCTGTATTTATACTCCTTGGCATATTTATAAGCATTTACGTTTCAATCAATTATGTTCTAATATAGTTCAAATGATGAAAAGCTGAATGTTCTAAATTGTGAAATGTTATGAAAAATTATGTTGTGTATTATAACATAAAAGGTGTTATAGTCTCGCATACCTGTTGCTGTTCAAGCTGAGTCTTATTTTGTTTGATGCTCCCTTTTTCCAACAGCTGTCTTTGGTTCTTCTCAAACTCTTCTTTACCCTAAAAAATATATATATATATATAAAATTTTTAGTATATGTTCTGTATGCATGAATAAATACTTTACCTGATTGATGGATAAATTAATTGTGAAGCTTTTTTAAATCCAAAAAGGTATGTCACAGCTTGTTTTTTTTTTATCAAACATGCAAAAGTTCTTGTTAATTATTTGTGCATTGGTTCCTATTATAAGATTTATATTAATAAGATTAATAACATTCACTATTAGTCACGACTGGCATGTTTCCACCATTTTTTTCCACACAGTGCACACTGAAAAGATTCTATTCACTCCACAGGGGGGCAGTATAACATCACAGTGAAACTCAACACAGCCATTTTCAGCTGTTGAAAAGATTACAGAAGTCAGCTGCTTAATTAAACACACCTCCCAAGTGGAGTTTCAAATGCAACATAAAAATCAATAACAAAAATAAATGTTTTAGGTGATAAACTAATCTACCTTAAGCGTATAAAAAGAAATGAGCTGTTTTCCTTAAAAAAGGAAAATATCAGTTACATGGAAAGCCTGAAAGTTAAAAAATGCCCCTATGACTAAACTGTGGTCATTTATCTGCACAGTTCCCGTGGAAGTTTTGACAGAATGACGTGCAACAGCTGGTGCTAAAGGAAGATGTATGTGGGCTTTAAGGAAAAGCAGGTCTGCACATGCAATCGAGGTGATTGATTAAAGGCCTGAGGCTTGACACAGTGGGGATTACAGGCAGAGCCCATATAAGGAAGGCATGCAGACCACTGAGAACATACATCTAGAAAACCAATCTGAAGAGTTTTGTATTTAGCATACCTGTAAATGGACATAGTCGTAGTCCTCCATCCAACCCTCCTCTGTTGTCTCATATGGCCTATCTGGAGCCTCCTCCTCGGCTGAGAATTTGGGAGGTGAAGGTAACGGGCGGGACTGGATGTTGGCCCTTTCTGGTGTCCCTGACTGATAGGCTGAGATGTTGTTATTATTGGTCAGCATGTCACCGGTATGAGGAACGGGTGGCAGAGGAAGCTGCTGCTGTTTGTTTGTCCGTTTAAAGAGCAAAGAGGCATTGCCATGGAGAAATGATGCTAACTGCTTGGTGTCATCAGGTACACCACGGGCACACATGACCAGCCGGTCCAGGTCGTCACCACCTGTGCCTGGCTGAGATGTCATCAGGGCTGCAGGGGACCAGCCCAAAGTGTCCAGTGCCTGACTGTACCTCACCAGACCTTGGAAGGCCTCCTCCATCTTCTGCACCTGTTTGCCAAGCTTGGTCTGCAGTGTACGGTCAGTGGCCTGGGTGGCATTGGCTACGGCACCTCTAGCGAATTCCAGCAGGTCCCTGACTGCCACACGGATGCGGTCCACGGCCTGTCGGATGGCAGGGAGGTTGGACTCCATCTGAGTGGAGCTGCGCCAATTTCCACTGATGAACGACATGAGGAGGGAAACGGAGCTCTCCACAGCCTGTTGATGACGGGACAGCCGCTCCATAGCCTGGTCCAGATCCAGGAGCAGCAGGCGACCTGGCCCAGAAGATTCCCGCACTGGCACCATGTCCAAAGAGGACGTGGAGAGATTACTGCGAGTGCTTCCGGTGCTGGATGCTGACAGGCGTTTGAAGCTGACTGTGAGCTCCTCGGTGGCTGCTGCATCACGGACCACCTGTGGAGGCACATCGTACACGTAATCACCTGAATCTTCACCTGCCGGGCGTTCGCGAGGGAAGTCGTACACATCTGTGGGGTGGTGGTCCTGTGGGCCACCTTTTCGCAGGCTGGCAGGGATGTCGTAGATCTCCTGGCCCTCGGGCTGTCGTTTTCCTATTAGCTGAGGAGGAGGAACATCATAGACATCCTCTGGTATGGGAGGCTCGGGACCGCCAGGGTTCTGAGACAGATACGCTTGGTTCTGATTCTCCAGGCTCTTCATCTTGGCAAAATGAGGAGGAACGTCGTATGTTTCCTCCCTGATTGGACCATCTGGAACATCCTTGCTGACAGATGGAGGAATGTCATATACCTGTAAAAAGGAATAATGTGTTTACCAAAACAAGCCTGCTATAATCAGAACTGAACTCATTAGGGATCTGATTGTTACAGTTTTGGTTTATATAAGTTGAGAGTAAGCTATTTTAAATGTATCATGGGAATTTAGGTGTTACAGCCTTATAATATAAAAAATATATGAAAAAATGGATTGCATTATGAGATTTGCCAAAGAATTGATCTTTAAAAACTTAAATTATGCAACAGTTAAATATTATTTCAAGCATTATATGTTGGCGAGGATCATTTAATGTAAAAATACAGTGGTCCCTCGCTATAATGCTGTTCACATTTCACGGCCTTGCAGTTTTGCAGATTTTTTCATTGTATTCTACGTCGTGATTAGCGAATTGTGTTCAGCGCCCTATGACAGACCTAGGTAGACCATTGTCAATCAATCTTCTTCATGCCGTGTCTCCTGTACAGTAAGGAATGCATTCAGCTTGCCAAATTTACATAAATCTTCGATTGCTAGCAGTGTGAGTCTGTGTTCTATGTTTGAAAATGTTCTCCCCAACAAACCCCACAATGTCGACGAAACATTCTGCACTGTCAAAGGCACCTGCGGTAGCGCTCAAAAGGCAGAGGAAGATGCTAACCATTGCACAAAAAGTTGGACTTCTGGACATGCTAAAGAAAGGTAGAAGTTACGCGGCATAAATGAAGTTACATAAAGAAGACGGGAAAAGTCACAAGGACGACTGCAGCACTGAAGTTCAACAAGGATGCAAAAAGGGTTGTAACTGCCTGCAACAAGACCATCGTTAGGATAGAGTCTGCTTTAGCTTTGTGGATCAGCGACTGCAGTTGGTTTCATTCTATAATACAAGGCTTGTTTTTCTACGAAGGTTTGAGCTTTGAGTGTTTCTACAAGAGAGAAAAGTGTGCAAATGCTAATGCCTCTCAGAGAAAAGTGTATAAAGTGTGCAGTGAGGGGCTTTACAGCCTTGAAACATCTATAATAACTGTAAAAAAATTAAATAAAGCTGACTACTTTGTGGATTTTGCCTATTGCGGGTTCTTTTTAGAATGTAACTCCCGCGATTTAGGGATGGGCGATACCAATATTTTTGTTTCCGATCCGATACAAAGTATTTCAAGACAAGTATCATCAATATCGATACTTAAATCGATCCTTATCAATACTTAAATGAAATATTTTATGGTGATTTTTTAAAACGTTTTTTATTATTATTATTAAATAAAACACATGATTCTTTTTTACATTTATTAAAATTACAAACCTATAATTGTCTAAACAGCACCATATATAATGAAAAATAATACACTGCACAACTGAATTTCTTCACCTTATTTAAAGGTCAAAGCAGCAAAACGTCTGATTGAATCTTAAATTTTATTTGCAATATTCTTTTGGGCTTCCTGATTTTAATCAGTTTCCAGGTTTTTGTGAAGGAACAACAGAATTCATTTTCCTTTAGCTAATTACTTTTACAATAACTTCAGATTACTGTATACTTTGTTTACATTCAGTCATGATGTTGACAGCTCCGCTCTCGAGTTTTACAACCCGCGCTGGCTGTGTGTGGTGTCTGTACCACTGTGCCGCGAGATAACGCTGACCTATCAGCATAGATACAGCGGAAGAATATTATAGTTCCCATTCATGTTCCTATTTAAGTACATATTTATATAATATGCGGCCCTATAATTTTTTAGATATACTAAATTTACTTAAGGGTCAATCCTTTCGATACATTCCCAGTATCGAAAATATCGATACTTCAGGATTGATCCGCCCATCCCTACCGCGATTAACGAGAGACCGCTGTATAGGAAATGTGCATGAACAACTAAATATCTAACATATGCCCAGTATTAACTGCTAATATATTACAAATCAAATACGCTATCTAAATGCGGTATGAAAATCATGTGACTGAGTGTACAAATGAAGCTTTTTTTTGTAAGGGATACGATTTCATTCTTCAATTTGCTACTTGATGTAAAATGCACTAGCAATGTATGAGTGAAATCTGTTTCACATCATTTTGTTCAGTCTAGACTATAGCTAGATAAATAACACTATTTTATAGTGCTGCAAGGTTGTTAGAGTTTTATTTGCATGCTGTGTTTGAGGATGGGGCTATCTATGGCTATCTATTTCTATAACATTATCCCTCATAGATATTAACGAAACAGGTGTTGCGTTTGACTGACGAGCCAATCAGAAAATATTTCTGCTTGTGAATCATTTAACGCTGTATGATTTGCTGTCATCAGATTGGCTGAGATGTCATTAGTGGGTAGAGTTTAGGAGGGGCAGCATGTGTTGGAAGCAGGCGGTCTACAGTAATACAGTTGCCAAGTCTGGCTAAAGGTAGCAATCACTTACGCAATCTTTTCTGCATGTACTGTATTAGATACTCAATGCTGTTTTTTAGGTAATTCAGAACTCTTAATCACCCATTAATGTGCAGATCAAATATGCAAATAAGGAAAATATTAAAAAGATGGATGGTTACCGTTTGCTGGTAGTGCAGTTGGTTCTTGTCCACACTAGGTGGAGTGTCGTAGATCTCCTGACCATCTCTGCTGGGTGGGCCTTTCATTGCCATGGGAGGAGTATCATAAACCTGTGACCCAGAAACAAATTCGAAACATAAATGCATGACTAGAAGTAGATCTGACTTGAATTGAATAATGCTTCTGCCCATTTTACTGATTTGTTTTTCAGAGCCCTTGGTTTCTCTCTACCTTCTGGAAACTTTCAACCATATTTTACATCCCTTACTTTTTTGTGCATGTTAGAGCAGAATTGGGATTGAGGCACTTGGATGAATGGGGGTCAGAGGGAGCACAGGTACACTCGATAGGGGACACATTCACACTGATGTGGAGAGATTACAGGAGCACGACCTCAGACAGCAACAGCTGGAGGAAATCAGCTGTTCTACAGAGATGCTGACCTCCACCTTCACCTACAATCGCTCTCTTTCAGTCTGCTACCTCTTCAGTGGCTCGGTGGTCAGGCTGATATGAATATGATAGGAGATTTTGTGGGAAATTCTATACAAGTTATTAGGAACGTTATGATGTGGCAAACTACAATGGTATAATTGCTTCTGTGATTTATGTCACTGGAATACACAGTAATGTACAAAGGTTGTGGGTCACAGTAGATGCTAGAATTGTCTTGTAAGTTGCTTTTAAGCCCTTAATGGTCCTATTAAAAGAAGTTTTTTTAGATGTTCCTTTCAGTATTGGTTTTAAGGATATCTATAAGCTAGAGTGCACCAAAATATTGACAAAATGTAGAAGATATAAACATCATAAGTTTGCGGTTTGTCACATCTAAATGGATCAACTGTTTTGACATCACTTCAGTTTCTTTTAAAATACTTTGACCAAATGCTCTTTAGCATCTGACATGTCCCGCCCCCTTCAAGATGTTTATCATTTGATTTGATGTGTTTGAGCTCAACCACTGTCACTGGCAGAGCTGTGGAAAAAAAAAGAAATGCTATTGGCTGTTTTGTAAAAAAGGGAGGAGCTACTATGGGTTCTGCCCTGACTTTATGTTTCAATTGAGATTACGTTAAAGGCCGAATGAAAAATGCACATTTCTAAGTGCTTAATGGGACAAAACAATTTCACAATGTAGTAGAAATTATGTTTAAAATACAATTTAAATTTGGTGTAAAAATACAGGAAATTAGCATGATATCACTGATATCTGATATATATGACATATGCCAACTGCCAAAATATGGCAAATGAATTATGTTACCATAATATGATAGAAGGCGCCACGGTGGCATATTGAGTAGCACGTTCGCCTCACAGCAAGAAGGTTGCTGGTTCGAGCCTCGGCTGGGTCAGTTGGCATTTCTGTGTGGAGTTTGCATGTTCTTCCCGTGGTTGTGTGGGTTTCCTCCGGGTGCTCTGGTTTCCCCCACAAGTCCAAAGACATGTGGTATAGTTGAATTGGGTAGGCTAAATTGTCCATATGTATGAGGGTGAATGAGTGTGTATGGATGTTTCCCAGAGACGGGTTGCGGCTGGAAGGGCATCTGCTGTGTAAAACAAATGCTGGATAAGTTGGCGGTTCATTCCGCTGTGGTGACCCGAGATTAATAAAGGGACTAAGCCGAAAAGAAAATGAATGAATGAATGAATGAATGAATGAATGAATATGATAGAAAAACCATGTGATCACGTTCACAAGAGAAGTTGTTAAGAATGTTGTGCTATGGCAAACTAAACTGGCGTGATTGTTTCTGCAAGTTATGTCACTGTAATACACACTACTGTTCAAAGGTTTTTGGACATTAGATGCTTTAATTGTCTTGTAAATTGCTCTTATACTCATCAGAGTTAGTAATAACAGCAAAAGCAATGTTGCGATATAGTAAAAATGCAGCATTTATTACACTGTAGCTATTTTCATTCATTCATTTTCTCTTGTCTTAGTCCCTTTATTAATCTAGGGTCCAACCGCGGAATGAACTGCCAACTTATCCAGCATATGTTTTATGTTCCAGCTGCAACCCACCACTGGAAAACATCCATACACACTCATTCACACACATACACAAAGGATAATTTAGCCTACCCAATTCACCTATACCACATGTCTTTGGACTTGTGAGGCAAACCCACACGACCACAGGGAGAACATGCAAACTCCACACAGAAATGCCATCTGACCCAGCCCAAGGCTCGAATCAGTGACCTTCTTGCTATGAGGCGATCGTGCTACTCACTGCACCACGGTGACACCCTATAGCTGTTTTCAGTATATTAAAATTACTTCGGTTTTCAGTGTCACATGATCACAGACGTGAATTTAATATGATGACCTGCTGCTCAATCAATTTGTCTTGTTTTATCAATGTTTACAGCTGTGCTTGTCAATATCCCTGTGGATACTGTGATGATTTTTTTTTTCAGGATGAACAGCAAGCCCAAAAAAGTGTTTTTTTAAAATAGAAATATGTTGTAAAATTATAAACGTTCCTTTTAAGCAATTTAATCCATCCATGCAGACTAAAAGTATTCATTTAATAATAATAAAAAACTTTAAAAAAATTAAGTTCTTTTTATGTAAATCTAATTATAAATAAAATTGACTACCGTAAAAACCTGTACCTTTTGTAATTTCAGTTTTAATCAGTCACTTGAGGATTTCCTTTTTTCAACTTCTGCACATGTATCTAGATGTCTATATATTTTCTATAGGCCTATATTAATATTAATATACAGTATATAATTACAATACAGATACTCTAGACCTAGCTGCAAAGAAAAATATTTTACATACTGAAAAGTGTTTATTTATAAAATATTCTAACAAATGGCGGTGTCCCAAGATGTATATTTAGGAAGACCCACAGACTCTCATATGCATGAGCTCTCATAAGTACAGCAGCAGCGCTGACTCGAGTTTCAGAACATGCTAAAAATGAAGTGTGACTTCCTGCCTCAACGCTCTGTCAGACCTCTGACAACTGATATAAATATCAAATAATGCCTACAGCACTTGATCCAAACAAGAAACAATAACCACACACGCTCACACAAACGGCTTGAATGTTAGCAAAGAATTAAAACCCAGTAAATGTTTTATAGTGCTAGCAGCCATTAAAGTGTGCATTTTTTCCATTACTGCATCTGATGTAGGTGAAATGAGGTTGTGGGAATTTGGATGAAAATGAAGTGTAATCTTGTCTAAGAAAGACTGTCACACACACTTAGATTTCAAAGGAACATTTTCAGTTTAATACTAAGGCATTAATAATTTAAACCAGTGGTTAACAAACTGCCCTCTAAGGGTTGCAATAGCCGAAAATGTATATCATTACAAATGCAGCTGTTAGACTTCATTTTCTACAAGATGTTTTTTTTTTTTTATGGACAAATAAAATGTCACATTTTAAGCGTAATATACTATTACTTCATCATTTATTACTCCCCCGGGCTCCTGATGACTCCATAGAAATATCTGCTGCCAGAAATAATCATTGTTTATAACAGAAATATGACACATGCAAAGTGAAAATGCTCTAGTTAAAAATGTAACTGTTTCTGTATAAACGGCGAGTTCTGCAATCATCAGCAATCCACAGATTTAAACAATTTACACCTCATGCTACGACCGTAAATTCACACAGAACTATCCCAGTGTTCTGAAGTCATGTCTGCTCTACACTTCTATCAATCAATACTGCAGCAGCCACACACACACACATACACACACCCTTACACAAACACCATTAGCATTTATAATGCTGGCCAAACAATGGCTCTCAATCTGTTGTGTGCCCTCAGGAGAGCCTGCAGCCAGAGACTGAGGCAAGAGAAACCATGAATACCAAAAGCTCTCATTGAGCATCCAGCAGCCGCCGTGCCAGCTCCATTTGATTAAACGTCTCGCTTTTTCTCCCTTCCTATCGCTCTAATCGGAGAGACGCCGATTTATTACAAGGAATATTTGGAGCCATTTTGAACTGACTGGTTTGGCTTGCAGCATTCTCTGTTGGTGTGAGAAACCAATCGATAGAATTGAGCATTGTGGCAAAACTTTCTCCAGCAAAAGTATACTTTTGTTTATTAATACATGCACAGGACATCAATATGATGTCAGATTGACGTTGTACCCCAACGTTGTGGATACATCAATGTCCAACGTCTAACCTAAAATCAATCAAATATCAACGTCTAATGATGTTACAGCTTGACGTTGTGTGGACTTTACAACTATGACATCAATCAGACATTGGCTTTTTATTGCTATACTTGACGAATAAATGTCAGTATTTGACATCAATATGACGTTGGTAGAAGATGTTAGCTTGATGTTGGATTTTGGTCAGTTTCCAATACAACCTAAAATCAATATTATTTGACATTGTTATTCGATGTCAAAATAACATTGTGCTTAGATGCTGCTTAGACATTGAGTTTTGATCTTCTGATGTCACGACCTAAATCTAACCTTATATTAACATCTTATAATATTAATAATAATAATTCCTTACATTTATATATCGCTTTTCTAGACAGTCAAAGCGCTTTACACAATAAAGGGGGTTCTCCTCATCCACCACCAGTGTGCAGCATCCACCTAGATGATGCGACGGCAGCCATATTGTGCCAGACCGCACACTACACACCAGCTGATTGGTGGAGAGGAGACAAAGTGATGAAGCCAATTATGATATGGGGATGTTAGGAGGCCATGATAGACAGAGGCCGGTGGGCAGATCTGGCCAGGATGCCGGGGTTAGAAACCTACTCTTTTTTGATGAACATCCCGGGATTTTTAATGACCACAGAGAGTCAGGACCTCGGTTTAACATCTCATCCGAAAGACGGCGCTCACTGAGGAATATAGAGTCCCCTTCACTATACTGGGGTGTTAGGACCCACACAGACCGCAGGTTAAGCGCCTCCTGTTGACCTCACTAACATCACTTCCGGCAGCAACCTAGTTTTCCCATGTGGTCTCCCATCCAGGTACTGACCAGGCACAACACTGCTTAACTTCAGTGGGCGACCATGTGAGAGTTGCAGAGAGCTAGCTGCCGGTTAACATCTTATGATTTTGTGTGCCTGCTGAGTAGGTATTTGACATAAGGTACAAATTTGTACTAGGCACTAGTTACTTTTATCAGGCGCCATCACGTGGAGTTTTGCCATGTAGTAAGGAGGTAAGTGAATGTTTCTTTATTTTTGTTTTATTTCATGTGCAGGTAAGAGGGTTCAAAACTTAGTTGTTGAATTTTTGTTTGTTATTTTAGCATTTACCTCTGCAAGCTTTTTATTGTCTCTTTTGAAGTTAAACTTCAAATAAATTTGACTTTACGTTATTTCTTTGGTCAATCATCTTTGTTGTTGTTGTTCCTTTCTAATGGGAGATGAGACATTAATTTAGAGGTGCCCTAATTATTCTCAATTTAATATTCCTTATTGTTATGGGGCTACCATTTTAAGGTAGATTACGTAACACTGGGCATGTGCAAGATTTGCCTGCATCTGTACTTACAATCTACCACTTGTGCAATGGTCGTACGGGGATTGACGAATCAGGGGATGATATGTAATAGTCCAGAAAACCAATCAGAGAGCAGACAGCCATGCCCTTGTTTGAAAAGTTTCCATTTTAGTCTGTCTATACTGAAACAAATCATCTGCATGTCCAAAATAAAACCCAATTCTCCAGGATTTTCAAAGCGCTCAGTGTTCACAGAGTTGAAGATGCCAGAATAGCGTGGACACCAGGTGTAACTTTAACAAATCATATATGTTTTAAAACAAAAAATGTATGAGTGTAAATGGCACCCCATCCCCCCATGTGTCTTTAAATATTACTTTGACAGCATTTGTGTTTGTACAGTACTTCTACTGGAAATACTGTTGTGTTTAGCCAAAAAATGACAAGCAACGTGTCTCATCTGTCCTGTTTAGTCCAGTCTGTCATTTACACCATGTGGTCAGGTCTTTGCAGTCATCCATGTTTCTATCTGTATGGCTGTGCTCCAGGCTGTGTGTGTGTGTTGGAATTTTGAGGTCTGGGTATTCGTGGCCCTTGCCATGAGCTAGGCTTTGTCTGTCTCTCTGTGCTTCAGGAGCGTGTGTATGTGTGCTGCAGTGTGCTGCATTGAAGGACTGATCTCGCTGACAGCACATTCTCCCTCATAGACACACACAGTACTCAGGATATTCTACTTCACACACACAGACACACACACAATGCTGACCTTCTTTTTGAAATGCCTCCAGACACTGAAATATCTACTTCCACTGCAAGTAATGCATGACCTCATCTAAAAATAGGCATGCAATCATCGAGCCAACAGGAATATAAAGATGCGGGAGAACAGAGAGAGAAACAGCGAGCAAAAGAGTGAAAATGTATGAAAGGAATGAAGACATATAAAAGAAAGACAGAAGATCAAACAAAAGAACAAATGAAAGTAAAATTAATAGAAAAGGAATGCGTTTGAGTAAAAGAGAATGAGTCTGGGAAAAAATATGACAAAGAAAGAAAAAGTGAGAAAACAATAGAGCGAACAAATGAGTGATGAAAATAATATAAATACAGTTGCTTTAAAAATAAATACAAAATTCAATTGAGTGAGAGAGAAATTGTAAGAAAGAAAGAAAAAAAGAAAGAAAGAAAGACAAAGGGGCGACACGGTGGTGCAGTGGGTAGCATAATCACCTCACAGCAAGAAGGTCACTGGTTCGAGTCTCGGCTGGGTCAGTTGGCATTTCTGTGTGGAGTTTGCATGTTCTCCCCGTGTTCATGTGGGTTTCCTTCGGGTGCTCCAGTTTCCCCCACAAGTCCAAAGACATGCAGTATAGGTGATTTGGGTAAGCTAAAATTGTCCCTAGTGTATGTGTGTAAATGAGTGTGTATGGATGTTTCCTAGATATGGGTTGAGTTTGGCAGTTCATTCCACTGTGGCAACCCCAGAATAATAAAGGGACTAAACCGAAAAGAAAATGAATGAATGAAAAAGACAAAGAAAAAAATCAAGTAAAAGAAAGAATGAAAGAAAGAATTAAAAACAAAGAAAGAAAATCAAGAGAAAGAGAGAATGAGAGGAAGAAAGAACAAAAGAAAAAGAAAGAAAGAATAAAAGAAAGAAATAAAAAAGAAAAAATGAAAGAGAGAATGAAGAAAAAACTAAAACTTCAAAAGCAAGAGAAAAAAAAATTAAAAAGAAAAAACAAAGAAAATCAAGAAAAACAAAGAAAGAAAATCAAGAGAAAAAAACAAAGAAAAAAAAGAATTAAAAGAAAAAGGAAATCAAGGGAAAGAGAGAATG
>CAIGQQ010033930.1:2780294-2793102 GCA_903798035.1 Danio albolineatus | reverse complement strand
TACAGGTTTCCAGCTGTCTTCAAAATATCTTCTTTTGTGCTCAAAACTCTTAGGTTTGGAACTTTGGAATCACTTGAAGGTGAGTAAATATTGAGTAAATGTACATTTTTTGGGTGAACTATCTGTATAAAATGCATTTTTTCTTAAAGACTAGTCAGTAAATATAGGATTATTTATCTGTAAATTTATTGATTTTGCTTAAAATGGCTATTCTTATAATTCTATAAAACATATTTTCATTAATGTAATGTAGGAGGAAAAATACAATTAAATGTTATAATTTAATTAGGAAGAATTAAGGCCTTTTAGACTAAAAAATGTCTGTATTTAAAAAATCCTACATAAATAAATTACTACGTCATAGTACAAATAGGATACTATTAATGGTTACCATAAAGAGAGAGAGAGAGAGAGAAAGAGAGAGAGAGAGCAAGAGAGAGAATCAACACAGAGAATAATAGAAATTACACAAACATCCAAAGTAATCTGGATAAGATATAATTGTTTTTCAGGTTTAGATCAGCGCGAGTCTTCACTTATTGTCAGGGAGGGCAGAGCAGCGCTGATTAACTGCACAGACTCAATGAAGCTTTTCTTTGTGAGGCCTTCATGCTTTGTTAGATTAAATCTAGTGACTATGGTAACCAGGCACGAGCGACGACAAGACGAGCACAATGGAAAGCCCAAGTGCACACATGTAAAACGCATTTAAAAGAACTGCACTGTCTGCCCAACACTTTGCAGTTGCTTGTCATGCACGGAAAGTGCAACATAAATAAAGAAAGACGACAGTAGGCTAATGAAAATCCCAGAGATCTTGTATTAATATTTACTCTCGCACTCGCACAGCCTGTCACTTTAGATGTGACATCCCTGCTAACCATCCAATGAAGCCGTTCTCATTAAAGAAAGCTGGCAATCTGTCACTATTAATTCTCATCTCTTGCTCTCTTGCTCTTCTCCCCTCTCTACCTGATTCTTGCCCTTTTTATCCCCCAAATGGCATTGCAAAATCGATGACAAATTCCTTGGGATTTTTTGTCGGTGAGGTAAAAGCGTGTTATTGGTGTGATTTATTGGATAAACCCTGTGACCCGTCGAGCACCCGTCTCTATCTGCAGAACATCGGCACACTCACGACCCGTCTCTCTGATAGTGCGCTGGTAAATGGCCACATTCTCCACGCTGCTGTACACACTTTCACACACATTAAGACTGAACTGCAGGTGTTTCATTCGACACATCCACACCTCCATGACCTCCACCACACACACACACACTCGGCCTGCATTTTCACTTAGGCTGACATTCAAACAAGGGTGACTCTAAACATTCATATTTTGATCTGTTTCTTTATCTCTTCTCAATATTTAGGTCACTGGTATTTTATCTTATCCTAAAGGGTGGGACATACAAACGCAATAGTCGGGCATTGGGCAGCATCATGCTAGTTTGTTTGTGGTTTTCTATACATCAACTCATGTCAGGCTCAAGTTTGTGGAAGTTTGTAGAATGTAGAACTTGTATCAGCTGTCAGTGAAAGAGAGTGCCCTCTGTAGAGAACGATTAGTATTGTGAAAATGGTATGTAAATGCTGCTTTATTTATGGTGTGTATGTGTGCAGCACTAGTTTCCCTTTGTGAAATGACAATACAGACTACTCTGCGGGTATGGAAAGACACATTCTCTCACGCAGGTGCAGTACTTGGCTCTCTTTTCAAATGGCTGTTTTCTGTTTGGTGTGTTCACATCAAACAGATGAGGTCCAAATGCAGCTGACGTGAATTGAGGTGACGTGACAACACAGTTTCAATCATCACTAGTTTTGATGTTGGTTATGTTTAACGTGTTACTGATGTCAGCTTGGTGGGTCCACAGTAAACACTTTAATGAGATTTATGAATAACACTGATCAAAACTAGAGAACACCTCCAATTCATCTGACAAACCCTAATTACCTGGCAATCAAACTTTACAGATTGTTATTAACTTTTGCAAGAGCCAGTCTTCAGTGACAGAAACTCTTTAACTAAAAGGCAGGTCATTTACAAAATAAGTATCTTTCATCCATCCATTCATCCATCCATTCAGATCACATGATTCAGATCACATGATCACACTCTTTTCCTCTTCATGAGCACCAGACACCTTCTTATAATCACACCATGCTTTCTGTAAACATTGTATAATTCTGAGTGTGCTCCACACAGATGAGTGGACTTGACAAACCACCTATAAGACACGCTCTCTCCTTTCCATATGTATTTCTCAACATAGGCTCATTCTGAAAACGTAGCCCTCTATACATTTCTGGAGATCGCGAAACATGAGCTACGTATAGCGGCATTTAGTCATTAAAATGAATGCTACGGAGCGGTATGACTGTTCCTTTTTGCGCTTAACAGCTGACCGCTTACCTCCGTATGGACTGCTTTTCTGCTGTTACCAGTTTGTCTAGTGGCTCGTTGTGAACGTCGGCGGACTTGTGAGGTGGAGCAGAGTTGACCGTGATGATAGGGTTCACGTCTTGCGAAGAATGGTTCCAGAAAGCAGGTAAGACAAGCCAAAAAACTAAATAAACGTAAATAACAGGGTAAGGATGTGGTAAAATCTAAAAACGTGGTAAAAATCAGGTTACCACGAGGGTTTTCTTTTTCTGGATTGCTTTTTAAAACACTGTCAGTTGGATATAGGCAAGTGGGTGGGCGCTGATCAGTTGGTGCTTTTTAAAACAGTATCGGTTGGGTTTAGTGAAGATGGAAAATGGGTCAGTCGACAGGTCAATAAGTCAGTGAGTCAACAGTGGCCTCTGGTGGATTGATGTGAGACGTGCAGGCGCAAAAGGTACTAGCGAGAGAACTTTGAGATCTTCAAAAGAGTACACAGAGGCATCTGGTAGATTCTTGAAAACAAAAACTGCAAAAACCTACCTCCTGGGACGTATTTGTTGCTCTCCAGAAATGTATATAGGGCTGCCTATTCAGAATGAGCCTGGGGATGCCATTTTTTATGCATGTAAGTATCATCATCCTATATTGATTGCACGATACACTGTTCACACCACACTCTAGCCATTTTAATGTGAAACCTGTTCACAGACTGTGTATATAACTACATAGCAGGCCGACTAACATTCTGTTATTGCTTACAGGTACATCAATATATCCCATGCTGTGGTATTTTACTACCGTACACCCTGTGTTTTATTTCGCTGCCCTCTCAGACCTGTGCTTAGCCTTAAGTAATAGTCACTCCATCCCGCTGAGAGCCTCTGAAGGGCCGGGCGTAAATGAGCATCGATCAATAATGTGAATTATCAATGAGCGCTGCTCTAGGGAACGGAGATGGCACATATGGTGGACTGCCATCCTCCAGCCCTCATCAATACAGCTGAAAGGTTCTGCTCATAGAAAGTGGGTGCATCCAGGCCTCCAGCTGTCACAACAATCTCCTGTAATGATGATGTCACAAAGAGACAAACACTCCCTGGTGTGGATGGAGACAATAGTGGAGCGGTGACCGTCTGACTGCGTTGCCCTGCGCAATGACAGCTGGCCAAGAGTCACAATCACAGCAGCTACACGGCCATTAGGTTCAGCCCTGAAGAGAGGGACAGATTGTAAAGGCTGCTTTACAAAAGCCCCTGTACCCCCTGCTGCATCAACGAGCTGTGACCTCCTTACCCCAGCTGACACAATGACACATGCCACCACTCTAAAGAGCGCAGCCCAAGTCTGCTGAAGACATTCCAGCCAGGCCTGGCTCCTTCAACCATGGATGTCGCTAATTTTAATCTACTGTATGACTTGCATGCAAATGGAAGACCTGCTGCTGGGGAGACTAGGAGATCTCTGAGGGCCCTGACGGTATTATTTTCCTTATAAATTTATGATGAACGAAATGTAAACTAAACACTTTTAACCCCGGAGAAAGGAAATGCAATACAGAAGTGGCCAAACTTAATGTCCTGAGGGGACAACTGCACAATGTTTGCTTTATTTGGCAAAAAAGTGACCACAGCTAATCACATAATATGGGTTTTATTTTACTATGCCAAAAATTGCTCATTAAAACTAATATCTTCATGGAAAAAGTATACATTCGCTGGAATGTAATTAGTTATTAATATTTAATTGGTTCATTAGCCATTCTTCTGAGCATGCTTTCATGTGCTATAACAAATTTAACACTTGCAAAATGTTTAACAAACACAACTGCGGAACATTCTTAGAAAATCTACATCATTATCATTGAATAAAGCGGGAAGAAATGCTGTTGAGCCTTTTCTTAAAATGTTGAGTTAAGATCATGTTTTTGCACTTTTACTCTTAAAGAGCCCATATTATGGATTTTTGAAAATGACCTTCCATGCAGTGTGTTACACAGCTCTAAGTGAAGTGAAATGTCCAGCTGAGGCTTAAATCTGAAAGTGCAAAGTGTTTAAAACTATTGATTCATCTATAAAAGAGTCGACTCGTTGTTGTTTAAATTAATCGTTATTAGAACGAGTCTTTAGCCGTTTCGGCTTGACGTCAACGCGAAACATAAGCCCCGCCCCCACTAGATGCGCGCGCAGACCCCGGGAAAATTTCACTCCCCGGCCCCGCCCACAGACAGGAAGAAAAAGTGGAAGACGACAAGCACTGTATCGCGTTCCGGTTAAATCATGTCCCGTAGACGCTGTGCTCTGAAGTGCGAGGGAAAAGCTGTGTTCTTTTCCCTACCTAAAGATGAAGCTGTGAAGAGTCAGTGGTTGAGATTTATGTTTGGTAAAATATCAGAGAATTATAGCCCCAACATGGTGCTGTGTTCGCGTCATTTCTCTGAAGAGAGCTACACCAATCTACACGCTTACAACAAAGTTTGTTGTTAAAGGATGGATCAATACCCAGTTTATTTGGACCAGCATGTTCTTCCACCGAATCACAACCTGTAAGTATGATTAAAATAACTATCATCTTGTTCACTGTAACAAGGTAAATATGGATGTAGTTGTCTGTATTGTGTTTGCTCCGTGCAGCATGTAGCGGTAGCCATTAACGTACTGCCGAATGTAACTATTTGTTGGCTTACAATAGTCCATGAAGTGTTAATTATTACTAAATGTTTGTTTTATGATGAAGAATATAGCAATACGCTGTTGTACAACTGCAGTGATTTTTTTCAATATGTTCTGGCATTGGGCTGCTGACACGTAAAGGTGTGACGTGGTAGCGTGACGTGACGTGATGTTGTAGCGTCACGTAAAGGAGGTGCCTGGGAAAAAGTCTCGCTCAGACGATTTATATGGGAGTCAGTGGGAAAATGAGGTAAAAATAAATAGATATTATAAGACATTGAAAGCATACATACAACCATTGAAACCTTGCATACATATCATCCTGTTGTTTGGGACTTCAAAAAGTTAAATTTAACCGTTCTCAACCCAACATATGGGCTCTTTAACAACATCATGCTGAGGGTTCTTTCTTAGCTCTTAAAATGTAATCTTTTCTCCATTTAATTATTATTTTTTATTTGAATATGTCACTTTAAAAGTCACAGAGCACTTCCTTAAGGTAACAATAATAATTATTTAAATTTGACAAACCTAATTGCAGCAAGTCTCACATTCCATGCAAGCCATTCCTTCCAGTTTCCCCGTTTGAAAAAGATTCCCAAGCTTTTCTAAATCACAGCGTCCCGCAATTATTCCAAAAATATTTTGGATTCAAGGTTGCAATAGTTTAATACATTTAAATTTAGCAAAGTTGACCCTAAAGTTTGGCTTTGACTTTGTGCAGTGCCATGAATAATTGCGTCCAGAAGCCTGGAACATAATGAGAGGTCAAAGTCCAAACGCCGAAGGGCTCCCACATACCTTCACATTCGCTATATTCACACACTCTTTCTCTATATAAGTAGCTGTGCGTAAGAATTTCCCCCATCACCCCCTACCACTGCTGGAGACCTGGCCATCTGTGAGGCAAGCTGTCTGGTTCCCTGTGTGTGAAACAGGGGGACGCAGGTCAGGGTTCTATGTATGTTGGCATGGTGTACACTTCAGTTTTACCTTTACTTACCTTAGTTTATTTTGCATGTAGATCAATTTCACCAACAAACATTTGGTGTGCTGAAATGACCTCTTGATTTAACTAGAACTACACCAGCATTCTACCACAACCCTCCTTCTTGCTATTGTTTGACTTTTTATTATCTTCTCATCTTCTATGTTAAGCTGCTTTGAAAGAAAAGCACTAGAAATATAGTTGAATGAGAATAGATCAATCAGAAAATCCTAAAAAAGAAGTCCAGTTGCTCAGATAGATTTTTTGGATGTAATTATTTTTGCTATGTTTGAAAGCTCTCTTGAAAGTCTCTTTTTGTGATCTGTTGGTCAACATCATAGATATGACAGATCTATTTTTGTATTGGGATATTGTCATGTAGATTGATGTTCACTTTAACACACTTTACAAGATAAAAAGGTTGCGTCCCAAACACTACAAACCTCTAAATAAACCTTATTATACCAAAATAAGGTTGATACTGTGTAATCTAAAATCTGCATTAATGGCATACTTTTACAGATGTTTCGAGTTTATGGCAATACATTATTGTGATAAAGTTACAACACAATAAAACTGCAGAGAAAGTTGTGAAACATTTTTTTCTCAATAAATACTTTTTAATATACTATATATAAAACAGATTTAAAATAACTTATTTTTTTAAATCACAACTTTAATCAATTGGACTAGTTAATTTCCATTGTAAGTGTCTCACTAAAACTGCTTCTTTTATTTTATTATTTTTTAAAGTAAGTTACCTTTAAAAGCATTGTTCACTCAAAAAAAAAGACCAATTACAAAGAGAACAACAACAAGTAAATGATGGCAGAATTTCATTTTTAAGTGAACTGTCCCTTTAAATGTCTGACAGCAGTCCACGTATGTCCTAGCAAAAGCTGTCCATCACTGGCTTGAGGAATCTCTTCAGGCTGCAGCTGTGGGCATGTGAGCCTGAGCAGGAGAGCCCAGCTGGGCTCTGAGACTTTGTGTGATGTGGGTGCCAGTGGAGCCTCATCTGGACACACATTTATATATAAGCCATCCCCCAGAGAACAACCTCCCTCGAGCACATCTGCACATGTTCTGAATGACATTTTGCATGAATTCCTTTGATCTTGGTTTTACAGTCCACGTTTGACATTCATGTCAACTTGTTAGCTTTAAAGTTAGAATACATCATCACATTACATTACAAATTTCACTTAAATGCAGTGTTTCCTGCAGTGATATTCTCTACACTGCTGTTGAATCTACAGTTTCACTGATGCAAAGACAACTTGCTTGGAAACACTTAGATAGGTTGCTAATCCTTTAAATTGGGCCAGTTAAAACTTAAAGCTCTTAAGTAAAAATTGCTTTCGGGTGACCCAGATCAGAGGCTTCATCCCTAAAACATTAACAGCCATGGCAGCAAAAGTGCCAAAAAAAAAAAAACAGACTGAAACTGCAAAAACGGGGAAGTAGTGAGGATTTATAGCCCATATACCCATCCTCATCCTCCGCTGTGGAATTAATCAGTGGCTAATTAGCTCCACACTTGCGAATATGAGCTTTGCTTGGGGCCAGTACCATGTGGCATGTGCCACATGTGAGGGTGTGACAAGACGGCCGGTGGGAAGGGAGGCCGGAGGGGCTCCAGAAGACAGCAAGACCCCGAGTTATAATCCACACAGATCTCCAGTAACAGCCCCCTGAAAGCCCCCTGACACATGCCCCACATTACTGCCATGAGCAGGCTGGGTGTGAAACGTCCCTTAAAGATACATTTTGGAAAGCACCTTTTAGGCCTGCATGTAAGGGTGCTATAGAATTGGGCAAAACAAGTTTCTAACATGCCGAATAAGATTAGTTGGTTCATCTATGACTTCTACTATAGTGATGTGGATGTTTGCACAAGCTCTGAAACTTGGCACACAAGACAAGTTACACCATGCAGCTTTATAATATTAAATATGAAAACAGTGTGTTATTTTAAGCATTGATACTATCAAGCAGGCTTCAGTGTTCATATCTTTATTAAACTTATGTGCCCTTGACGGCTCATCATGGTGCCTTCCCAAAGTGGCACAAAATCACGTGCTTATATTTTTAATATTTAACACTTCTAAAAAAAAAATCTACATTAAAAACAACTTTATTTTCAAATGGTGTAGCTCTGTTCTTTTGTAGATTTTGATTGCTTTAATTATCTGAGGTGTCCGTTTGTACACATTCTCAAGAGATTCATCATTAGTTGCATTATATATAACAACCACTTTCTATTGTTTCTACCTAAAGTCACACACTAACACTTTGTTTTATTTTCCACTCTATCTTGATTTTTTAAACGTACAAACACCTTGCTCCGACTTCCTAAAACACTTTCTTATGTATTCTTATTCTGTAAACTTGTATACAAACAAATCAAAGACCACTCAAACCAGCCGTATGCATGCTGTGTTCACACTATCAGAAAACCCCCAGTCGACAAGTAGCAGTTATGAGATGTACAAGAACATGAACACTTTGTACTTTTTAAGCTAGAATTTTGGAAATCATCATAATTATGGCATGAATCTCTCTAGCCAATATATAGCAATGCCTTGGCAACCACCCTTACAATTGCATAGTAACATGCTAACATTTCATACATTTAAGTGACATCTGAGCATAGTAGCGGCTGTCATTTTTATATGCTATGTGTTATTATAAAAGATAGCAGAGAGGAGATCAGATTCAACTCTACGATGACAGGATAACCCCAATTCCACATGCATTACTTCTAAGCCACATTTCACCTCATTATGCTGATGTGAATGGTCATATTCAGCTTGTACTGAAGACCGAACGCTATGATTGATATTCATTGTTTGATTTCCATAAAGACCATTAGGCAAAACTGTGAAAACACACCATTCCTTCACCGCTGTTTGTTTATATGTTTCTTTCCGAGCATATTCTTCCCTTTTGTTCTGTTTTCCTCTATTCTCCTTCACAAACAATTTACCTGTGGTATGGTATTTATTCAAACCAGCTCAGCGTATTATCTTTCTGCCTTTCTGTTTTTGCATTTCCTTTGTAGGTTTCATCTCACTGCTCTTCCTTTCCTTTTCTCTCGTTTCTTTCCGATGCCGGTTGGAAAAGCACATATAACTGAGACAGCATATGTGCGGACGTCTGTACACACACACACACACGCTTCCTCTCCTCCTGCTCTCCTGGCAACACAACACTCAGGCCTGTCCGCAGCACCTATTAATACGACTGAGATGAGCGGGTCTCCTTGGAGACACACCGTCCCTGTGGCCAGCGATCAAAGGTTAGTCAGTGGCCGACACCATTGTGCGCATTTGAGGAAGTGAAAGACGCTGAAAAGAGATATCATTCAGCATATTTAGACATGAAAGTGCACTTTAAAACACCATTCAGACCATTTTCTCATCACTTGATCACTCTCATGTTGTTCCAAACCTGCATGACTTTATTTCATCAGGCCGAACACAAAGCTATTGTTTTGATATTGTTAACGTAATTAGTTAATTAGTTAATGCACTAGTTGACATGAACTAAGATTGAGCAATATATTTGGTGACACTTTACAATAAGGTAGGTCACTAACACGAAAAAAATTCTTATACAATTATATAACAATTATATATTACAGTATTTATTCATCTTTACTGATGTTAGCAAAATAATAATAATAATAATTGTTACCACATGTTAACTCACACTGCATTACCTAATTAATGAGCATACATTTTAGTAAAGCATTAGTAAATGTTGAACTATGATGAGAATATAAGAAAATTTTCTTGAACTTAAATGCTGTTCAAACACTGTACATTAATAGTGGTTAGTAAATACATAATAATGATAGGGTAGAAATATGGTTAGTAAATACATTAACTAACAGGACCTTATTGTAAAGTGTCATCATAAATTTTAGTTTTATGCTAATAAAAATACAACAATGATTATACACTATGTAATGTAAACAAATACAACATTTGATTTTATCAATGAAAAGATGATTAAATAGATGATTAAATTAAAAAGTATCGTTAATCGTTACCTCATGCTAACAAATGAAATCTGATTGCAAAGTTTTATCAAAATATTTATTACTTGATTGACTAATTACAATTTTGTTAATTGAAATCAAATAAAATATGCTTAATTTAGGATAAAACATATTTAAATGTGTTTAAATATGTCTAAATGTTACACTGCCAACAAACTGAAATTGAAATATAAAAATGACCAAATCTAAACAGAAATTTTAAAGCGAAATAATATATATATTTTTAATTGACTAAACTGATTAAACTGATATTAAAGCTAATTATATTAGCTGACTGATAATAAAATGAACTGATATTAAAACTAAATTTATAGATAGAAATAACATTATAAATAAAAATAACTTTAAAATATTAATACTACTATATTATAATAGAATATTTCAAATAGTAATATACATAAGTATGAACCATATTCACCTAATTGAAAAAAAAAACAATCACTAAATTTTGATGAGTTAAAGATGACAATTTTCATCTCGAGCAGGACCTTCCTTTTAACTATAACAAGTATGAATACACAAACATGGTCATAAATATTAGCCTTTTAACACAAGGCAACATTTGGTTTTCATTTCAGTCTATAACTAGCCATCATTTCCTTCCACCTTCAGGGGAAAGATGTAAAACATCACAGAGTTGGTTTAATCGCTGACCACTGAGTGTAGCCCGTGGTGTTGGACGTAACAATTCACAAGCCAATTAAAAGCTGACACCGTGCCTCCTTTAAACCCACTCATACACACATTTATGAGCATAAAGAGAACGATGAACAACACACAGAGAGCAAAGGTTGTGTGTACTCTTCAGCACGAGACGTACGGCGTGTGTGTGAAGACGCTGTAAATGAGTTTGTGGCTCCATTAGGCCCCCTGTTCTTCTCTCTGATCTGTGTTTTTTCAGTCCTTTCAACTCCCTGCGGTACAAAGTGAACCCTGTGGCCTCCTGTGATATTCCAGGCCTTTGATGAAGGCCACTGGAGCACAAATAAAGGCTCTCGGTGCTCTGCTGTTTACGCTGAGGGGCCCGCATCTCTTCTGCTCTCCCTTGGCCCGCTGCTGGCAATGTTGGGGACGTTAATGACAGGACACAAGGCATGAGAAGAGAAAACCTCCACCCGCGGCTCCACCCGCCATCGCCGCTCGGCCTGCTAATTCTGTCCCACTGATCTTGCTGTTTTCCTCCACTCCCTTCAGCTGTCAATCTCACGTCCCCTCGCTGTCAGAGCAGAAAATGAGACCGCAGCAGGTAATGGAGGAGATCCTGCTGGGAAGATTCACATTTTGTCTTCCTTCAGACACACACACTCACACACACACATGCAATCTCTAAAGTACATGACCTGTGGCTGCACGGCGGTGTTAACTGACAAAGTGCTGCGTTCAAGGTTACCGGGCGCAAAGACCCCCTCGCAGGTGCTGACTGACCTAGCCAAGATCTCCTGAGGCCTGAAGGTGAAAGCCAAATGGACATGTGATGTCTCCAACAGAGATGTGTCCTCAAAGACAGTCACTTTGTAGCAGTAGTTTAGAGGTAGTCACATTTTAGCAGTTCATTTTAGCCACAGTCCAGCTAAATATTTGAAAATGTTGCTAGTTACACTACAAACTACCAAAAAAATATATATTTTACAATTAATACCAGGAAAAAAACAGTGTTATTATAAAGACAGTGTTATTAAAAAAAACAGTGTTATATAACAGAACAGTGTTTTATATTTTGCTCGTATATGTGTTTACATTATCCAAAATGTTTTGAAGAATGGTCAAATAAAGAGAAATAAGCTATTTTGACTAGTAAAATAGACCATGTCCTGCTGTTACCATGGTAATTACTTCACACACCCTTGATTTGTTGGGTGGGCTGGTAAATCTTAAAAGAGAATGCAATGATATGTTACATTTATATAGGACAACAATTGCATACACTTGAAGTCAAAATGTGGAATAGGTGAATTGGGTAGACTTAATTGTCCATAGTATATGAGTGTGAATGAGTGTGTACCGTATGGATGTTTCCCAGAGATGGGTTGCAGCTCGAAGGGCATCCGCTGCGTAAAACAAATGCTGGATAAGTCGGCGGTTCATTCCGCTGTGGCGACCCCAGATTAATAAAGTGACTAAATATTTTTCAAATATTTCCCAAATTATGTTTACAGAGGAAGGACTTTTTCACAGTATGTCTGACAATATTTTTTTCTTCTGAAGAAAGTCTGATTTGTTTTATTTCAGCAAGAATAAAAGCAGTTTTTTTAAACTAGAAAATAGTTTTTTAAAACTAAAAATAGTTTTTTAAAAACTATTTTAAGGTCAATATTATTAGAACCCTTAAGCAAGATTTTTTTCTGATTGATCTACAGAACAAAGTATCATTATACAAAGATTTCCCTAATTATCCTAACTTGCCTATAGTTAGTATAATTTACTTAGTTAAGCCTTTAAACTGCACATCAAGCTGAATACTAGTACCTTGAAAATATCTAGTAAAATATTATGTACTGTCATCATAGCAAAGATAAAAGAAATCAGTTATTAGAAAGTAGTTATTTAAACTATTATGTCCAGAAATATGTTCTTTCTGTTAAACAGAAATGGGGGAAAAATATTTAGGGGGGCTAATTCAGGAGGGTGAAACACTATTTTATAGCTCCAATTTTGCAACATGTATCAAATAATATATATATATATATATATATAT
>CAIGQQ010033930.1:2767713-2779894 GCA_903798035.1 Danio albolineatus | reverse complement strand
TAAAATAACAGTGTTTCTTTGTTAAACTCTTAGTGTGTAACTTTATTCAACGTATTTAATCATAATAATCTAGGAAAAGTCTTTAAAATAACAGTGTTTCTTTGTTAAACTCTTACTGTGTAACTTTATTAAACATATTTAATCATAATAATCTAGGAAAAGTCTTTAAAATAACAGTGTTTCTTTGTTAAACTTTTAGTGTGTAACTTTATTCAATGTATTTAATCATAATAGTCTAGGAAAAGTCTTTAAAATAACAGTGTTTTTTTAGTAAAACTCTTAGTGTGAAACTTTATTAAACATATTTAATCGTAATAATCTAGGAAAAGTCTTTAAAATAACAGTGTTTTTCTGTAAACATTTTAATGAAAATATCTGTAGATTTATTACTTTTGCACTTTATTTCATTAAAGAAATTTTACCGTAATTTTATGGTCTTTGTTTGGCAGCCGTAGCTGCCAGTCATTTGACCTTTATTTTACGATTTTTTTTTTACAGTGTAGATAATGGCAGCTGGTATCCTTTTAACACAGTTAAGCTGTGAATAAAGTTTAATCCAATAAGAACTAGCTAACAAAACATGCCACTAATTTACGAATTTGTTGCTTTGTTTTAATTTAGTTAAATCAAACTGTAACACAAAGATATAGGTTCAATTACCTAGAAAAGCAAGAACTGATACAAAATTTAATCATTTAATTTAGTGTAAGTCACTTCAAAAATGCATAAATTCAAGCTAATTTTTAATTATTTGAATCAGACTACTACCAAAAATTAGCTAGCCCAGGTGTGTCTGATTAGGGTCAGAATTAAACTTTGCAAGACACTGAGTTTGGGTACCCCTGCCATAAATGAATTAATTAATTCACCAAAATGAATAAGAATTCAGAATATATGAGACATGTCTCGGTTTGTTTGGCTAGAAAGCAGCATGACATGATAAAAAAATAGCTTGCTACTGGAAAATCACTGTAGTTACTTAAAAAACTAAATAAACCCATTGCCTAAAGGCAATAGGCTATCTTTACATAAATAAATTGTAACTTGGTACTGTTCAGTTGACTTACTATTACTTAATTTGTATAATTATGCACATAGTTTGTTTACTTAATCATTTTAAGGCAACAGGTTTATTCACTTTTTAAAGAAAGTCAACTAATCGATTTAAAAGCAATGAGTTAACTCAATTTTTTATGTGATGTCAACTAATTGCTTTTTACCGTCTACACTTATTTGTTTAAGTTAGATCTTTGGTCAAAGCTTGTTTAATTTCTTAAAAAAAAAAAAAAAAAAAAAAATGAAACTGCCACAAATAACTTTAAACTTTAAAACCCCCAATCTAAATACTGGAAGGTCTAGACTGGAATATGTAGTGTTTTTATAGCATGGAGCTGCTGAAAAATGCAGTAAAATGATCTTCCGATTTCAGTTAGTTCCTCCCCAACACTGCCCATGAGGATGCAATGAGATTTCAGCTAAGCTCTGAATTATAAATAAAGCCAATCGCTGGACCACATGCACATGATGTACAGAGCTGCCCAGTCATCACGCTCCTTTCTGCATCTTCTCCAGCCGTAGGGGAAACATGGCATCACCACTTATTGTCTCCTTTAGTCCCTCTCTCTTCCGCTTGAGCCACATCACAGAAAACCTGCAGCCGCTACACATGCAGAGCCCAGACACGCTGCTTGTAATGGATGCCGTGCTTACTTCAGACACACTCGCTGCATCACATTACCATGTACAGGAGGCCGCTGGTGGATATGTGCTGATTCAGAGTCCGCGTGTGCAGTCTGAGGAGAGAGTAATGAGGCTACGTGGAGGCGCAGTGCCCTGGAGCAGCCAATGCTTCACTCAAGTGCTGTGATGTGAGGCCAATATCAAAGTCCCTCTTTAAAAGTCCACAATGCACTGCAGTGAGGCCCACAGATACAAACCTGAAATCACACACAGGCCCCTGAGGGGAACCCAGACTATTTAAACAACCATTAAGAGCTCTCTATTCAATATTCTGAGGTGCTCACAGAGGAGGAAAGAATCGAAACGGAGAAACACAAAGATAGGGTGAGGGAAAAGAGCCTTTGGCAGGGATGTCCAGTTTATGAATGAATCATTCACTTCTTTGTCAATTCATTTGAAGTATTGGTTAGAAGGATAAACAATGACTACATTTACATGGACATCTGTAATCGAATTATTTGCCTTATTCTGAATAAGACAATAACATGATTAAGATGTTTACTCAATTCAATTCAACTCATCTTTATTTCTAGCGCTTTTAAAATGTATATTGTGTCAAAGCAGCTTCACATGGTTTATTGTAAATTGAAACATTGTCAGGTCCAGTTTTCAGTGTTGAAGTTCAGTTTAATTCAGTTTAGTTACATGAGTTGCTTTTTAAATGTTCTTGTCATGATCCCGTTTTACATGTTATAGCACATAATTCGATTAATGTCCACATTTCTTGTAATTTCAGGTGTTTCATTTATATTTTGTCGACTTTAACTGCAGTTAGGCACTTTCACCTTCATTCAAGAACATTTCATGCATGCCCCCGTGACAAACGAGATATTGGATGCGAGTATGAACTGTTGTTTTAATGAAATTTGATACCGCACACCATATGGGAAAAAAAGCTTTGCATTTTGCAGGCGTCTGTGGTCCTTCACTGACTTGGTAGGTGCGGAGAATAGTGTCAAACAGCCGTGTGTGTATTGATCTTTTTGCAAAGTGCGGCGAAAATCCTACACGACGGGAATAGTTTGATTAAGGTGTTTACATGTCTGTACTGAGCTTCAATAATGCCACTAAAATCGGCATACTCCATGTCATAATTCGATTTCTGTTTAGTTCGATTATGACAAAAATTGCTGTTTTCATGGCAGACTCTTAACCAGAGTATTGTCTTCATCTTATTAAAATCGCCATTTAAACATACTCAGTGAAGCATTTAATGTAATCTGTGTAA
Organism: Danio albolineatus; assembly: GCA_903798035.1. Lineage (NCBI taxonomy): Eukaryota > Metazoa > Chordata > Actinopteri > Cypriniformes > Danionidae > Danio > Danio albolineatus. The sequence goes on along the minus strand of CAIGQQ010033930.1, from coordinate 2,776,926 downwards.
CTTCATGAAGAATGTGAGTGCAGGGTGAAAAATGGAAATGAAAGAAGTGCAATGAAAAGAATGCAAGGTTTCGAGATATGCTTTTGCAAAGTTGTTTAAACTTAATCATCCTTATGTGAGAAAAGATGCGCAAAATATGTGAACATGGTCAAAGACATGAATACATGGGAAAACTGAGTCCCTAACTCCCCTTTTTACAATTACTGTAATATACTGACCTTGAGTATATCCTCGTCTTTATTAAATGTGGTGACTTTCATTTGATGAAACATAGTGATTTTTAATAAAAAATGTACATTTATTTATCTTTATAAATCGAACAGAAATCTTTGGTCACAATTTATATTGTGGCCTTAACTACTATGTACTTACATTTAGATTATTATTTTGTACAATGCATTATTATGTATATACATGTTATTACAATGTACTAATATTTAAAAAATACGCTAATGTAAATACATCTTAATTATTATAATTACATTTATAATTACACTGTTGACCCATCCTTAAACATATCCATACCACCAAACCCGTCTCCAACCATATCCCACATCAAAAGCAAATGTTTTGTAATACAACTGGTATACTAAAAGTGCATTGCATTTTTTTTGCAATTATTATTTATTATTATATATATATATAACATATTTAAAAGTACACTATATATTATAACTGCAGGTCAACTACTTACATTGACCACTTTAATGCCCACCATATTCAAACATATTCATATATTATAATTGTAATTTAATGTGTGAAGCTGCATCGGAGTTAAATGTTTAAATGCTTTTTTGTGAAAAGCATTATACAAATAAATGTAAATTGAATTGAACGGAACAATTTGAGACTAAATATTCTACTAATTAAAATAAGTCTTTCATCTTAATGTAAGATATTGCCTATTGTTATAGTATATTACTTGTGCCTCATCCAATCATGTGTCAGTCAAGCTTAGACTAGACTAGTATCTATATGTTGTTTTATCCTTCAAAGGCTGCATTCGAATGCCATTTGCATCCCAACTACATGACAAGGGCATTGCATTTTGATTTACTCTTATATCTAAAGAAAATGAAACTGAAAAAAAACAATACTATCTTAAAAATAATACTATCTAAAAAATACAAACATTTTAAAATGTTGACTTTTATCCTACTAAGATGTGAATTATAGGTTTACATCTTTCAAAGGATGCAGTCTTTGATGTGGATACGTTACTTTTAGCAAAGTGTTGACATTTTGCACCAGCTCATGAAGCGATTTCCTAAGATGAACTGGATGCACTGAAGACTGAGTGTGTGTAGGCAGGGAGGAGTTGCTCTGGTCTTGAGGAATGTGAGGTGGGAGAGGCAGCTGCAGATTACAGATGTGCCAGCCAGTGAGGGGAATTCCCACAAGATGCACACAAACATTTAAAATGTTGAAATAATAGTCAACATTTCAGCAAAAAATCAAAAGAAAAAAAAGAAAAAAACAGCTTGATGAGAAAGACAAGAGATGGAAACAATGTTCTGCGGATTCCAAATGAAAGTGAGCATCATCATATACAACTTACTTTTAAGAAACAACTATAATCTGGGATACTTTTTGAATATGGCAAGACAATTAGGGAGAAAAAAAATCCATAGCTTTTTTTTTTTTCTTTTTTTCCCTACCTATAAATCAAACCTGTATCTGTGACGTTACTGGAATCGCACTTGAGCTAAAAGATGCCTATATACAATATATCATGTAAAGAAATATTTTGTTTGATACTACTAGGATGCCAAGAGCAGGAGATTGCTTTGAACTGAAGTAAAAATAACCTCAGGCTTTGGAAAGAAATTGGCAATTTCTTAAAGCCAAATAGATACATGCACAGTCAAACACACATCCTTTCAAAACTCTACTACACAGTGTGCATGAACACATGTGTTCTAGCATTTATCATTGTCCAGAATCTGCACTTTTTGTCTCCAAAGGAAATTAGCAAAAATATATATTGCTCATTTGCACCTTATTGATTTATTTTATTTTTATTTTTATTTTGCTGTCTTCAGTAGTTTGTTGTTATATTTTTTTTCATTTCCAACTGTGAAATATATCAGTATAGTTACTTCAGGGACAAACCAGGTACCACAAAAACAATCCACAATACATGAGTGAACTGCAGACACATTGCATATGGAGTTAGGACAAAAATGTATACTGTGCTGATTATAAAATTCACATTACAAACTCTAGATTCACAGCAAAAATGTAAAAACTATAACATACTTTAGGGGTGAGAGAATTTCATGGCTCAGTTTTTTTTGGAAAGACTAAGAATAACATTCCCTCTCACCTGAGCCCTTTTATGCTGTAAAAACGATTCTTGGAATTCACTGATAGCATTGCTCAACACATTGATAACATTATGATAGCAGGTGTTAAACTGGTGTGTTTCTCCATAGTGGACGTGTAGGATGAGTATGGATCTACGATCCCACTGGTCCTTCTTTATTCTGTCTCCTCACAATTTTCTCCCCTCCCTCTCTCCTGCCTGGTCCTGTAGATAAGCCAAAACCAGCACCTCCTCCCTCAAGCTCCTCTCCCCAGTCTGAGCAGGTGAGTAGCCTCAAATAAGTCTCCCAAGATTACACATTTACTTTCAGAACAGGCAGTGCGGCAAAACCAACAGCAGAATCTCAAACTAACCTCTGCCGTTTCCCCTTCCTATTTCCCAGCACACCTTGCCTTAATAAACCCTGGCTATCTGTCCAGCATACTGAACGGTTATAGCTGGGACTATTACAGAGATAAGGAGAGACTCTTTCTCCACTTCTGCTGGCCCTCTTCACTGTCCATCCATAACAGAGCTAAATACCTCACGCACGAACCCTCTTTGTGCTCACGTGGCTCTAAACCGGACAAACGAGCTCATGCTGAAATCTTTCTTCATCCGTCAGTTTTATTTACTCTAATGGTCAATGTGCAACTTGAGTTGATAGAGTAAGCTGACTCTGGTTAATGTGTAAGCAGAGGGTGAGTCTTAGCGGATTTGAGTCACAAGCATGTGCAATTCTTTCAACTGAAGGTCATATCCGGTATTATGCTCACATTTCGTAAGATACATAGCTTTCGGTTTGATTGAAGCATGTCAAGCGTTCATTCTTATCAAATTTTTTTATTGACGTGAGTCACTAAGCTCACATTTGGAGGGAGAAACTAAAGCGTGACTGCATTTATCATAATTGCAGCTTTATTATTCATAATTTCAATTTTATATCTCGTAATAGGTCTCGTAATATGGTTTTATTTCATATGTTAAATTTCAAATTACCGTTTTTATTTTAAGTCAGAAATGACCTTCATAAAAAGAGTGCATTGTGATTCAATGAGAATGGGTCAAGTGAGGGACTGTCAGAGGAGTGTGCTGGGGCTTTATGGGTCGCGTGTTCACACACCCTGCCTGCGTATGTCTTTGATGTGACACACAGCGCAGTTGTTCCAGCTGCTTTATCACAATCCTTCACTCCTAACCCTGACCCCATCCACTGTGATCATAAAACTCCTCTTACTGCTGCCACAGTATCGCCTAGTGTGCAGCTTAACTTCATTAAATCAGAATTAAGCGCTAAGTTCACATTAAAGAACTACACATGATCCTAGAGAAATATAGGTCACACTTTATATTAGGTGTCATTAACTACTGTGTACTTATCTATAGTTTTATGTATTAATGTGTTCCTTTTGCGGACACATGAGTGAGTTGGGGTATGGTTAGGTGCATTTAAGGGGTAAAAGTTTGTTCAGATTAATTACAAATGTAAAGCATTTGTAGTTTAAAAGCCCTAAAAACAATATTTGTAATTCAAAGTTTCATATGGTTTATTATTGATGAGTTTCTGCTTATTTACACATTCAAAATGATTGGACCTTGATTTCTGCTCTCAACAAAGTGAACTGACTGACATTTTTAGTAGTTTGAAACAATGCATTTTCTAGGTTGGTCACACTTCTTATTCACTATGATGTTTTAAACTAGTAAATATATCAATCAAAATGGGGCGGCACGGTGGCTCAGTGGTTAGCACTGTTGCCTCACAGCAAGAAGGTCGCTGGTTTGAGTCCCAGCTGGATTAGTTGGCATTTCTGTGTGGAGTTTGCATGTTCTACCTGTGTTCATGAGAGTTTCCCCTGGTTGCTCCGGTTTCTCACACAGTCTAAAGACATGCACTGGAAGGGCATCTGCTGCGTAAAACATATGCCAAAATAGTTGGCGGTTCATTCCGTTGTGGCGACCCCTGATAAATAAGAAACTAAACTGAGGGAAAATTTATGAATTAATATATCCATAAAAGTCATTTTAAATTTAGAATATGTTTCTCAGTACAAAAAAATCTACAGAAAAAAGACCTATAATGCAATTCGAACAGCGTACAATGAAAAAAAAAACTAACCACATACACATACACACTAAGCACACTGTATCAAGATTTTTTCAATGTCAGTACATAGTAGATAGAGACTAAAATGACACGCCATGACTGCATAAGTCTAGTTTTTTGTAATCTCCACAGGCAAAATGATTTTTAAACTGTGTAACTTGATATTTTATTCCCTAAACCTAACTATATTCGCACAGAAAGCACTGGCAATTTTTAAATTTCTGAAAACATAAGCTGCGTCCCAAATGGCACACTATAAACTATGCACTTATGCACTATATACTTATGCACTTACACACTCAACAGCATAGTATATGTATGTAGTGCTGTCCCAATTGGAGCACTAATGCTTTTTAAGCGGAAATTCAAACCATTTCCCTGGTGACGTTTGACAGTTGCCAAATTAGTGAAATAAATGACCAAAGTACCAAATAATACCTGTCATGTGTATAACACCACCAGAAGGCCCTATAATCACTCTCGTAGGAGAATTTTGCTTTCACACTCCAAAATAAATAAAGTTATCCAACATGTGAGCCTTCCGCTATGTGAGCAAAGCTGCGGTCGTTGAGTGCATGACGTGTCCATCATTCCACACTTTATTTTGCCGACTGAATGAGTGCATTATCCGGGTAATTAAAGTGCACTTATTATTTTTAAGTGTGAGTTTTCAGTGTGAACACACTACTTACACTAATTATACTACAAAACATCGTAGAATAGTATATAAGTATGCGATTTGGAACTCACTTATAGTTTAGTATGAATTTTAATCCTTTTGATTCACTTGGACACATGAAATGTTCTCATAAACTGTTTACATTGTAATTTCCTTGTCATTATACGCATTTGTGTCCTCATAAACCACATAAACCTGCCCACAGCTATTATTTTGTTAAGCGTGTGCCTCGAGAGAATTAACTGAATGGAGTATTTCATCTCTGAAATGCAGTCCTTTATTAAGTAGAGCAAGAATATAAAGGTGTTTTCAGCGCTCTGCTCCGTGTTGGTCTGTATCTCTCTGTGTGTGTGTGTGTGTGTGTGTGTGTGTGTGTGTGTGTCCATCCTCTCCTCTCTCAACAGGAACTCTTATCACATAATGAAAAACAGCCAGTGGTGAAGGGACTGTGGGCACAAGGACAAGTGATCATAATAGAGGACGTTAGGAGAAAACATCAAAATCTCTTCTCATAAACCACATGAAAGGAAAACCTTTACACAAGCCCAGCAAATAGAAACAGAACTAATGCTTCAGAGAGGGATCACGGAAGGACATTATAATATAAAAAGTCGTGCTTTCCTGTTCATACTGTACTTCTCTTTCAATCTTTTCCTTCTCAAGCTGCTCCAACAACAGTGTTCAAGTTGGAAGAAGACATTATGTTGCATCATACTTGGCTTCTACCTGGTATTCGGGGGTGTTTAGTATGTTTCTAGGTCACTGTCATTGCTACTGACCCTTCAGTTTTTGGGTTTGCAGCATAGACTCTATGAACTGACTCGCTGTCAGTGAATCGTATGACATGAGAAGGAGTGAAGGATGCTGTAAAGTAGCTGGGATGGTTCTGACAAGCACTGTTCACAGTGAAAAAAATCTGGTAGTTTGAAAAAATGAGATTGGTGATGAACAAAAAATGACCCAAATTACCCAAATCAATGCTGAGCTAAAGACTATTTGATGGCATCTTGCTTATTTAGCCTCTTCTTTGAATATCAAAACTCTTAGGGTCAGCATTTTAAAATTCCAATTAATTTTCCATTATTGCCATAAAATTAACATGGTACATAAAAGGTAAATACTCAGTTCAATAGTTTAACTTGTGTTCACTTTAAATGTATGATGATTTTTATTTTAAAGTTGTATTGTACATATTGCATTTCAAAAAGTAGTTCATAAAGACATCCATACACTAACCTGCCACTTTATTATGTACACCTGTTCAACTGCTCATTAACGCAAAATTTTAACCAGCCAATCACATGGCAACAACTTGATGTATTCAGACATGTAGACATGGTCAAGACAATCTGCTACAGTTCAAACCAAGCATCGGAATGGGGAAGAAAGGTGATTTAAGTAACTTTAAACATGGCATGGTTGTTGATGCCAGACGAGCTTATCTGAGTATTTCAGAAACCACTGATCTACTGGGATTTTCACGCACAACCATCACTAGGGTTTACAGAGATTGGTTAGAAAAAGAGAAAATATCCAGTGAGCGGGAATTCTGCAAATGCCTTGTTGATGCCGGAGGTCAGAGGAGAATGGCCAGACTGGTTCAAGCTGATAGAAAGGCAACAGTAACTCAAATAACTACTCGGTACAACCGAGGTATGCAGTAGAAAAAATGTTGCCTGGTCTGATGAGTCTCGATTCCTGCTGCAATATTCGGATGGTAGAGTCAGAAATTGGTGTCAACAACATGAAAGCATGGATCCATCCTGCCTTGTATCAAGGGTTCAGGCTGGTGGTTGTGGTGTAATGGTGTGTGGGATATTTTCTTGGCACACTTTGGGCCCATTACTACCAATTGAGCATCATGTCAATGCCACAGCCCACCTGAGTATTGTTGCTGACCATGTCCATCCCTTTATGACCACAATGTACCCATCTTTTGATGCTGCAAATCATGTCAGACTGGTTTTTGATCATGACATTGAGCTCACTGTACTTAAATGGCCTCCACAGACACCAGAACTCAATCCAATAGAGCACCTTTGGGATGTGGTGGAACGAGAGATTCGCATCATGGATGTGCAGCTGACAAATCTGCAGCAACTGCATGATGCTATCATGTCAAAACAGACCAAAATCTCTGAGGAATATTTCCAGTACCTTGTTGAATCCATGCCATGAAAGATTAAGGCAGTTCTGATGGCAAATGAGGGTCCAACTCGGTACGAGTAAGGTGTACCAAATAAAGTGGCCGGTGAGCGTACTTTATAATCTACTATTTCAATAATTTAAATATATATGTGACCCTAGACCACAAGACCTAACCAGTCATAAACCAGTCATAAATGTCAATTTCAATAAAAGTTTTACAATGATATTGAATACCATATATCATATATAATTATATTTATGATATTATATTTTGTTTAAAATCCTATGTATTTACAGTAGGAAAAGTACAAAAAAACGTAATGGAGCATACTCTTTACTTTATATTCTAATTGTTTTGGCATTAAAAAATCCTCATGGTTCTCTAATGTTTCTTAATAATCTCCTGACAAGTAGATGAGCATAAATATTTCATAATTTTAACAATGCTTTTTTTTCATGATTTTATATATTTTTAATCAGTTCACAAATCCCCTGCAGTGCCCTCATGATCCAGACCCTGCACTACAGGATATATTTTATTAATTTCCAAGACTTTTCCATCCCTGGAAATTACCCTGTCAAATGTCTATCCTTTCCAGGCCTGTGGAAACCCTGTATAACCCGATACTGTATTATGGTATTGACCACAGTCATTTCTCGCAATGGAAACTTTCCGCACAATGAAAAGGTAACTAATCATGGCAGTTGAAACTGCCTGCCCACTTTCAGTTGTTTATTGTGTAATCAACAAATGAGTAATGATGCGGACACAGTAGCAGCATTAGCATTTCATTAGCATGCTACAGTTTTAAAAACCTACATAACAGAGTCAGAGTGAGCAGAAGCACTGAGTCACTATTGCTGTAGGTAGATCAGATATGACAGGTGGCCAACACTGAGCAGGCCTGCAGCTGAACCCCTCCATCTTTACACTTGATTTCCCTCTCCACTGCATACAGTATGGCTCAGTGCCCTAAAAGTGGCCTGAAACACTTTCTCAAGAGACGGTCACTGCCCACAGTTTCAACCTGTAGTTACCACTAAAAAAACTGATTACTCACTCTGTGCGGCCCACGGACAGCGGCGTTTTCAAACTTTGCATTATTTATGACCATCTTTCACACCCTCCTCTCCACCTTTCATCTGTCTATATTTTTCACATCTATATTTCTGTATGTTTTTTTTAATATATTATATATTATATAAGTTGTTGTGTATGAATATGGTTATCATTAAATGCTGTTCCTATGCTGCTTTGCAAAAATGAATTTAAAGTGAAACAGTTGAGATAGTTATAATATTTTAAACATTTATTTATTCTTATCACAGGTTTTTTATATTCACCTATTAATTATGAACAATAGAGAATACATTAAATAATACATAAAACATAATAATAATAATAATAATAATAATAATAATAATAATAATAATACAATGTAAAGCATACATATAATAGAATTATTTATTTGTTAATAATGCTTTTTATAAAAAAATAATCATAATAATAAAAGCCAGTGAATTGTTCATAATAGGACATGGAATTTGGTTTAGAAAAAAACAAGGTGGATTTCATGTGGATTTAAAAATTATTGAATTATTTGAGTTTATTATATTTCTTAAAATCTAATCATAGATTTAAATCTAATCATTAAAACTTATTTTACTTAATTAAGTTTTTAACTTAATAAAACTTTTATTATTTGTGTTTGTTATATAAATATATTAATTAAAACTAATCATTTGGGGATTACAAGAAGAACGAATAAATAAAAAAATAATAAAAATGTAATTGCAATAATATCAGTAGTTATAATAATATTCATAATCATAATAATTAATACAATACAAATAAAAATATATAATAAAATAATATTTAGATTTTGGTTACAATACCACAATATCACATGTTCAAGGAAAGAAAATATATTATTATTATTATTATTATTATTATTATTATTATTATTATTATTA
>CAIGQQ010033930.1:2731213-2744053 GCA_903798035.1 Danio albolineatus | reverse complement strand
TAAAATAAAATAAAATAAAATAAAATAAAATAAAATAAAATAAAATATATTTTACTGTGCAAAAATAAATCCTGATTGCACATTTGTGTATATGTTTGGTTGAGAAATGAACGTTACACAGGTATGTAATAACATTTGTATATGATACATTTTTGAGTGAACTATAAAATAAAACAACAAATTTTAAAAAGTCCTATACATTTAAAAAAAAATAAATGTACAATCATTTAAAGAAAGTGTACATGTATCCATTTAAAAAATGAAATAACTCTGAATGATGAGCAATGGTTTAGTAAATAAACTAAGATAATCTGCTCCTGTCTGCTTTTGTGTTCACAATTCACCGTGAATTTCAAAGCATGACATCATTCTCCAGTTCCCCCATGAGGGAGTGACCAGGTCAGGGGTCAAAGTGGATCCACATTTAAATCAATGTGGTAAACAGGCAAAAGCAGCATGTCCTAATGGACTGTCTCCTGCGATTCACAGATAACAGATAGAAAATCCACTCCTCAGATGATACTGAGGCACAGAGTAAGTAGACATGTCTTTCTAAAAGAGGGGTCTGAAAAGAGGCAGAATGACCTCAAACTGCCACGACATCATGGCATGGGCTGGTGCTAAGGTCATGGGAGGTCAGAGAGGTACGAGACAACAGGGCTTCAAGATTTCACATCAGCATTCCTGAATCTGACCTGATCTTCTAGAAAATATTCACTCAATTTGAGCTGAAGCCAATTTTGTAATATCACTTGTTGATTGATGGTTTGATAAATAGCCTAGACTAAGATTATTTAGTAGAGATCATTAGGTGATCTTTTGCAGGAATAATAGGATTGTAGAAATTTTTCAATATGCTCTCTAGTTCTTTGATTTTGTTCTTAATCTGTTTACCATGTTCATCTGTTCAACATAAACATACATCAACATATTTTAGGAAATGTCTGATTTTGGAAAGTCACAAAAGTACATTACTGATGACATCTGAGGGTATCAAATTGTCAAAATCCTTTCAGTGGTTTTTAAAAATAATCTAGATATTCCCTTAAATATCATACAATCAGCTAGTGCTCACTATATAAAGCCTTTTTTCTACCTAAAGTGTATGTATCTAAGTATATGTAGTTTAAAGGGTAGTTCACCTAAAATGTTCAATGGTGTATATGCACAGCTATTGTTTTTCAGCCAATGATAAAATTCCAGTGAAAGCTTAATGTGACTATTTTCAATTTCACAAGGTTGCTTTTACAGCATTGATGTTGTAACGTAATTACAATACATTCCGTTAAATAGACCTCAGCATTCATTTAGTTTTCCAAGGGTAAAACAAGATGAAAGACCATGAAACTGCTAGCGCAGTCAGGATCAGTAGGCGAGTACAGAAACTCCAATGAAAATACAGGAGTGAAATTTTAAAAAATCATATTTTAAAGACATGGCGGGGAAAAAGGAATTTAATGCAGTGGTTCTTGTATGGTCTGAGACCCACTTTATATCGTATATCTATCAGACAATGGAAATAACTGATTTTTAAAGAAATCAGACCTTAAACGTCGCGATTTTGGAATGGAAAGACAGTTCACTGAATGCGCTGAGGCTGGCTGGCTGGCTGAAATTTAAAGTCAGTGTGCACATACCCCACTCTTTCATCATTTACTTACCATTAAATTGTTCCAAACCAGTTTTAGTTTTTTCTATTGAACACAAAATAATAGATTTTGAAGAATGTTGGAAATCTGTAACCAATGACATCCATAATAGGAAAAAAGAATCCAATAGGAATCAATGATTACAGGTTTCCTACATTCTTCAAAATATAATCTTTTGTGTTCAACAGAACAAAACAATTCAAACTGGTCTGGAACAAGTCAAGGGTGAGCAAATGATGACAAAATTATCATTTCTGGGTAAACTATCCTTTTACATACCAATTCTCACTATTAAATAGAGACTTGTTACCTGCCTTTCATTATAACATTGGCTGTTTATTAGTACTTATAGCCAGGGGCGCCGCTAGCAATTTTGGGCCCCATGAAAAAATATGAGGACGGGCCCCCTACTACCAAGCTAGCAATCCAAACTCTGTCTGCAATGTAGTTATACTGACCTATGCGTTTTATTATTGATGTTGTCCACTACTTATCAGTATTTAGTAGGAAACGACCATGACTGTAGCTAGCAGATGATTTATTGTTCAAATGTAAATGTAGTACAAAAGAAGGAACAGTAATCAAATATTCACTGAAAATATTACATTTCTAAACACACAAAACACCAGTGTGTCACTATTTAAATAACTGTACTGCAATAGTGTCTCATACAATGTGCAAAACACTGGAACAGTGACAAAAATCAATAAGACACAACATTATATTACAATGAGACCCATAAATAAGCCGAGACCCATAAATGATGCCGAGTGCATCATCCGGGTAATTAAAGTGCACTTATTATTGTTAGAGTTTTCAGTGTGAACGCACTACTTACACTATTTATACTACAAAATGGCGTAGAATATTGCAATAGTATGCGATTTGGGACGCAGCTGATGTTAACCTCGAGGACATCGCTGCTTTGACAGTTTACCTGACGATCGCACTCAAAGCATCAACTCTCTTCCCGCTACTGACGGACTGAACCATACAGTGAAAGGAGGGGGGTGCAATTTGCCAGTGACAGACACGAGGGGCAGATATAAGCCGCATTTTTATTTTTTATTTCTAATAAATTGTTTTACTTGTATCTTAGAGATACATTCATAATTTATATTACATTATAGTACTGTTATTAATTATAAAGCAGATCTCTGTGGGCCCCTAGAGTGTTATCTTATCTTATACTAGATCCCTACCTAATACATAAACCTAATTACTGCCTTAGTTAATAACTATTATTAAGCAGCAAATGAGGAGTTTATTAATACAAAAGTCATAGTTAATGGTTTACGAACAGCGAGAATTATAAAATAAAATGTGACCAATTCCTATAAATGTGGTTCCAAATAATTCTAAACCTTTATGACCCTATTTTTAATCATTCATTCATTCATTTTCCTTCTACTTAGTCCCTTTATTCATCAAGGGTCACCACAGCGGAATGAACCGCCAACTTATCCAGCATGTGTTTTACACAGCAGTAGCCCTTCCGGTCACACTTTATTTTGACGGTCCGTTTGTTGAATGTAAGTTACATTGCATCAACATGCAAACTAATTCTCATTAGATTATAAGTAGACTGTTGGGTTGGGGTTGGGGTTATTGTTAGTGTAAGTTGACATGTACTTGCAAAGTTTCTTATAGTAAGTTAAATGTCTGTTGAAGGACTGTTAAATGTCAGTATCAACAGATATTAAGCAGACAGTCTACACAAATGGACCATCAAAATAAAGTGTTACCCAATTTAGTCTATAAATTCATCTATAGCACAGGTCTTTTGACTGTGGGGGAAACCAGAGCACCCGGAGGAAGCCCACGCCAACAAGGGGAGAACATGCAAACTCCACATAGAAATGCCAACCAGCCCAGCCAAGACTCAAACCAGCGACCTTCTTGCTGTGAAGCAATCATGCTACCCATTGTCACCCATGTTTTTAAACAACTAAACATTAACAGAAGTTAGAGCACAGATCGAGGTCCCAGATGCATTTTGAAAGCAAAAATAAACTGGAAATACACAAGAATCAGAAAACAAGAGCATCTGTTAATTAACGAATTTATATTTTACAATGATGTGCGAAACAGCAATGACGCTAATAAATTAGTTGCATCAAATTTTGCTCAATCACTATTATCCCAGTGTTTACTGTATCTAAGTACTCAAATACTCACAGCCTACCACAAAAGTAGCAGAGCAGGAATTGAGACACAGTCCTCGATACCTGAGCAATGGTCATGAATTACACGGCACAACCGGTGTCAGATCAGCAAGATTCCTCCTAATTGAAAGTGCCGCAGGAACTTAAAGCTTTTATCGTGTCATGTCTGGTCTCCATGACGATTGAAAGGCACTTCGTCTCACACTACGGAGCGGCTGCGGCACAAGATGGATTTCGATGTTTGAGACGACATTCTCTCTTTCTAACACGCCCTGGGACGTTTGTTATTTATTTCCATCCACTAAGCCTGAGTGACATCGGGGCTGTCATTGAAATTAGCAAGTGTGCGTGAATTTTGTCACCGTAGAGATTAGGCTATCACATCAGACATCATTTCAATTAGCGCTCCACCCCCTCTCGCTCTCCAGCTAATAAGCTCTCTCCGTCAGCGCCCACTAATCACAATCCTGTTATATAGCGGGTGTTGGGCGACGCTCGTCTGGGGGTGAGAGGTCTAACTGCCTGTCACAAAGCACTAGAGAGGTGAAAATGAGGCCATCTTTGTTTCTTGAATCTTCTACATGAAATATTCAAAGACTAAAGTATCATTAAATATCATTCGAAATGGGAACGCAAGCAAGTGGACGATGAATATGATGTTAATTGTAATCTGTGTGTTTTGGTACACGTAGCCAAGTGCGAATATCTTGTTCTGGTCTGCTTTCTCACAGCATGTGCTAAAATTATCATGTTAGTTCAGCACATGAAGGACAGTGCTCTTTTGTGGCATTCAATCACTTGAGTATCTACACTTCAAAAACAATTCAGTGTAATTCACACAGTTTCACAGTTTTTTCGATTACTGCTGAAAGTGGTTGAAAGTGGACAAGCTAAAAGAAATGTAGACAGTGTTCACATCTGTGTTTGATGTTGTTCACTTGTGATCAGATCAGCAAAGGCTTTTGTTTACAATTGGTATTAATTTGCGGCTGAATTGACCAAATCACGAGTAGATGCACTGCTGTTTACACCTGATGTTTTCAGTTTTTGACATCATTTTCTGTTTTGGTTTGAAATGTGTAGGTATTAATATGTTAAAGCACCAATTTTGTCTCTTAAGGTAAAAATGTGTATGCTGATCGCAAAAGTTACTTCAACATTGAAAGATTTGTACCTTTATTTTTACAGTTGAAGTCAGAATTATTAGCCCTCCTGAATTATTAGCCCCTCTGTGTGTTTTTACCCAATTACTGTTTAATGGAAATAAAATGTTTTTCAACACAATTCTAAACATAATAGTTTTAACAACTCTTTCATAACAACTCATTTCTTTGATCTTTGTCATGATGACAGAACATAATATTTTACAAGATATTTTTCAAGATACTAGCATTTAACTTAAAATAGGGCTGAGAAATTAATCGAAAACGAATTGAAATCGACATTCAGAACCTATAATCCATTAGATTTTGTGACACCGATCTGTTAAGTCTAATTTATTCTTATTATATTATGATTTATTCTTATCATATTATTCTGATATCATACTTCTGCCAAGCACACACGTACAGCCCGGTGCAACCTTCGCATACCTGCACACCTCTAAAAAAAACAAAACATCACAACGACGCATCGTGCAAGGCAAGCTTTGTTCATTGGTAGGTTTGGTAGTGGTGACAAGAGTGGGCGGCGTGGAGAGCCACATTTAGGTAGTAGTTCAGCACTGATTTCAGTTCAGCACTGATGTTCAATAAAGAATCATAGATAATAGATAGTGTGTGTGTTTACTTCAATTATTTTAAAATCAAGTAATACACCCTACATTCAAAAAGCTTTTTATGTAATAAAAACTTGTAATAAGTGAGCATATTTACTGTACAAAACTTGTCAGTGAACTATAAGGGCAAAAACATTAAAAAAAATTAATAATCGTTCATTAATAGTAATCGAGTTAAAATGTTTAGTTAATCGAGATTTAGATTTTAGGCCAAATTGCTCAGCCCTAAGTTAAAGTGCAATTTAAAGGCTTAATTAGATTGAGTTAATTAGGCACGTTAGGGTAAATATGCAAGTCATTGTATAACAATGGTTTGTTTCAGCTCATTTTAATTAAGTAGTTTGAACAAGAAACAAAAAATATTTCTTTGAGTGTACATGAGGCACTTTTTCACTACATAGCACTATTTGATACGGCTCACTTTGATTAATAATAATAATTCCTTATATTTATATAGCGCTTTTCTGGGCACTCAAAGCGCTTTACACAATGGGGGGGATCTCCTCATCCACCACCAGTGTGTAGCATCCACCTGGATGACGCGACGACAGCCATATTGCACCAGACTGCACACCACACACCAGCTGATTGGTTGAGAGGAGATAGAGTGATGAAGCCAATTATGATATGGGGTTGTTAGGAGGCCATGATGGACAGAGGCCAATGGGTAGATTTGGCCAGGATGCCGGGGTTAAGGCCCTACTCAATTTCGAAGAACATCCTGGGATTTTTAACGACCACAGAGAGTCAGGACCTCGGTTTAACGTCTCATACAAAAAACAGCACTCACTGAGCAGTATAGAGTCCCCTTTCACTATACTGGGGCATTAGGACCCACACAGGCCGCAGGTTGGGCACTCCCTGGTACTGACCGGGCACAGCCCTGCTTAGCTTCAGTGGGTGACCATGTGAGAGTTGCAGAGAGCTAGCTGCAGCTATCAGTGGCTTCTCCACTGCATTGGAGTGGAGCCAATTGCAATTGCATTGCAGCCAATTGCTGATCACTGGTTGGTCAGAGAGAATCATCATTACCATTTCCTTTTTTTTTTGTGTGTCACAAAACAATAACCAAACCTGATATATCTGTAGTTGTACAGTATTCTTGGTTCTCACAACTTCAAGGTTTTTATACCACCACATGGTCATTAGAAGATGTCCAAACGTTTCTCTCATTGATAGCCGAGGAGTGTATGGGAAAAGTTTTTTAGGTAGTCATGCAAGCAGAGGCAGCACAACTTGTCATTGATTAAATATCTGCAAATCTTACAGACAATAACCGACATCAATTATTTAAGAAAATAAAAATAAAAAACAACAAAAATGCTGAAATATGTAGATACAAGGTTTCTCTTCAATAGCATTGATATGTGTGACGTCTGCCATGCCGTAGCCTCAGTCAGAGAGTATTCAGTTCTCTGTGAAAGTGAAACAGTAAGTCGATTGTGTCCGAGTGGCCCGGTCTGGGTTTGGTCAAGCTGTCACACCTACGCACAATGTTGTTCGGCTGGCAGCGATTCGGCCGTGGAACCATGACCACTGTCCCGGGACCTCTGTAACCCCCTGCATGCCGCACATGTCAGGAGATTCAGGGCACTCTGGCAAGAAAGGCTCAGCCAAGCGGGGGATCAAACCTGGTCCCCCCCAGAACAGACCCAGCATTTAGGCCTGCAGATGTGGGTCAGATAATGTGAGTATGGAAATCCCTTTTCCTTTTGAAACAAGTTAATGTTTATTTTTTTCTTCTTCTTCTCTCGACTCGGAACTGCTCCAAGAGGTAAGGCATCTCCATTAAGATTTCTCTACATCAGTCCTGTAAATTCCTGAGGAATCTGTTGGAAAAATCTGGTAGGATGGTGAGCTAGGATTGATTTCAGTATAACAGGATGATTTATTTAATAGAGCCAAGCTTCAAGAAATAGCAGAATTTCAAAAACTGTTTTGTAGGTGTGGCACAATTTTCTTTTTAATAGTATTTATATAAAAAATGATATAAATACGATATAAAAATGTTGAACTGCTCCTCCCTCAATCTGATATAATACAAATGGGTGCTATTTTCATATTAATGAAACATATCTTTACTTTTACAATTTTAATTGGCAGGTGGTAAAAAGTTGAATTAATGAAATAGCTCATTTAAAAAAATAATAATAATTTAATGGCTATTGATTAAGTTATTGAAGTCAAATTCTGTCTAATTTGGACAAACTAATAATTAGGTTCAAGTTCATTCATTTTCTTTTCAGCTTAGTCCTTTTATTAATCTGGGGTCACCACAGCGGAATGAACTGTTAATTTATCCAGCATATGTTTTACGCAGCAGATGCCCTTTCAGCTGCAACCCATCACTGGAAAACATCCATGTACACTCATTCACAAACATACTGTATACGGACAATTTACCTTACTCAATTCACCTATACCACATGTCTTTGGACTGTGGGGGAAACTGGAGCACCCGGAGGAAACCCACGCAACCACAGGGAGAACATGCAAACATCACACAGAAATGCCGAAATTTGAACCAGCAATCTTCTTGTTGTGAGGCGACAGCGCTACACACTGCGGACAAGTTTTTGAAAATTATAATAATTATTGGCTGATAACCTGCATACTTTTAAAATATATATTTTTTTAACTTTTTAAATGTAACATTTAAATTCAAATTAATGAATGAATAAATTAGGCTTCCCAATAAATATATATTTAGAATGAAACATAAATATCCATTAATTTTAATTATTTATAAATTGCAATATATAGCATACTGACAATAGCAATATGACTAATAATAAAAAAAATTTAACATTAATGTAAAATAGATTAATTATTCATCGCAAAATCAACGTTACTGACAAAAAAGAAAAACTTACATGAATTAATTTGGCTTCACAAAATAAAAATTGAGAATACTAATAATTGAAACACTAAAAAACTTTAAAAAAAAATAAACATGAATATTTATATTGAGATTTACAACAGATTACATTTTTGCTAAAGGTTATGTTGTTATTGTTATTAATTATTTTGTGTTTTACTGTTAAAATTAAATTAGCATAAAAAAAGTACATAAAATTATATACATTTTTTATGGTCCAAAAACCAATATCGTCACCTTAGAATTATAAAGATCTATCTGACATTTTTCTCAAAATTAAGTTATTGACATATTCTTTTTAATTGACACCTTTCTTACATTATGGGATGTTTTTTTTTAGAAGCTGTTTACATTTTAAGACTTTTTATTTAAAAAACAAATGTTACACACATACTGTTTGCTACGGAATGCAAAAACTTTGAAGCTCAATATCTCAAAATCATTCAGAACGCAGATAGAACCTTATAATTCCAAGGTGACGATATAATATTGCTATTCTGTGTATTTCTAGTTTAATATATGAAGGCATAAAGCATGTTTTACTCTTCGAAAGCTTAGAGAATTTTAGACATTTTCAGGTTTTTCGATCAACAAGTGAAATGCAACCATTCTCCAATGTAATAACTCCCCTAATATCATGCATTGACCACAATATGGCCATGAAATCTGACACCAGCTGTTTTGACCTGGACGCTCTTTTAAGTTCATCTGATCTCATCTTTTCATCTCGACTTTGCAAAATGTGTCTAAAATAAGTTCCAAGATCACTGTCAAAGTCAAACCAAACACTCAAGGCATTTCCTGTGTCTGAATGAGGGCTGTATTGGGAGCTTAATTCTTCGCTGCCACATCATCAAGAATTACTAATGCAGCTTCTGAAAACAACGGCAGCGGCAGCGGCAGCAGCAGCATCCTGCCCATGATGCACTGCTCCAGTCTCTGCTCGGAGGAAAAAAACAATGCACATCCTTGTATTGAGACATCCGGCCCCCCCAGCCAACAGCAATATTCATGCAGCTTTGAAGGACAAAGGAATAAAGAGTTCCTTTCTTTGTTGGGACTGTCAGGCCCGCTGTGCAGTCTGTCACCGAGGCCTTTTAACTACTTATGATGAAGGAGAGAGCAAATCCTCAGCTTAAAAACTCACAAACACACACGCACATGCTTAAACTTACAGGTCTACATAAACACAAATATGCAGTACACAAAACAGGACAATGATTTGACTGGCAGACGGGCGACTGTTTGTGGTCTCACAAACAGAGGATAAGCGTCAATATCTGTGCAGAACAGGAAAAAACAAGACCTAGTTGCTATGAAAGTCAATGATGATCTAAATGTGACCCTGTTTTGCAAGCAACAGACTGCAGGGTAAAAGTTAACTATAGTTATCTTCATACTTCCCCAGTTGATTGATTAGCTTACGAATTGCAAACATTTTTTGTATTACACATTTTCTAAAATGTTGTGTAAAAATGCTGTTGAGGATAATTTGCATACTTTTATAGCACATTGGAAGAATTTATTATTGCCTAGTCCCTTTATTAATCCGGGGTCGCCACAGCGGAATGAGCCGCCAACTTATCCAGCATTTGTTTTACACAGTGGATGCCCTTCCAGCTGCAACCCATCTCTGGGAAACATCCATACACACTCATTCACACTCATACATAACGGACAATTTTAGCTTACCCAATTTACCTATACAACATGTCTTTGGACTTGTGGGGGAAACCGGAGCACCCGGAGGAAACCCACACAACCACGGGGAGAACATGCAAACTCCACCCAGAAATGCCAACTAACCCAGCCGAGGCTCGAACCAGCGACCTTCTTGCTGTTAGGCGAACGTGCTACTCACTACGCCACTGTGACGCCTAGTTAAAATCATGTTCCATGAAAATATTTTGTACATTTTCTACTATAAATATATCTAAATGTAATTTTTGATCAGAAATGTGCATTGCTAGGAACTTAATTTGACATTTTGAAAGAGACTTTTCTCACTATTTTGATTGCTTTGAGCCATCAGATTCTAGATTTTCAAATAGTTGCATCGTGGTCAACTATTGTTCTATCTTAACATACCATACATCAATGAAAAGCTTATTTATTCAGCTGTTAGGTTATAAATTGGTTAAATCTCAACTTTTAAAAAATAATTCTTATACAACACAACACCATAAGACGCTAATATTGGGTTAGATTTAGGTCAGGATGTCAAGTGACCAAAATTCCATGTCTGGCCAATGTCTAAGAACAATGTTATTTTGACGTTTAAAAACAACATCAAATGACAGTGATATTTGGCTGATTTTTAGTTGTGTTGGAAAGTGACCAAAATCCAACTTAAACCGATGTCTTATTGATGACAAATACTGATATTTTTTCATCAGGTATGACAACCAAAATCCAATATCTGACAGACATCATAGTGATAACGTCCACACAACGTCAAGCTGTAACATCATTAGACATTGATATTTGGTTGATTTTAGGTTGGACATTGGACACTGACATTGGCCTAATGTTGGGTTCTGACGTCAACCCAATTTTCATTCCAAACAAAATGCAATGTCCCCACGACGTTGGGGTACAACATCAATCTGACGTCATATTAACATTCTGTACCTGCTAGGATATTAGAGTCAATGATTTATACAGAGGTGATTTTGAGTTTCTCTCTTTATCAACCCATAATTCAGAAAATACAGCGACAAGCCAGAAAAAAAAAGCAGAATAAAATGTTGTATATACTGTAATTATTCAGAATTATGTATGAATATATTCCTCTGTAAAAACCAACAGAATATAGATGAATAAATCTGTAAAGTAGAGGTTTATGTCTCTGCACTAATACGTTTTAGTTTTAAAAGGTGTTTTAAAATGAAAACGAGGCGACACGGTGGCGCAGTAGGTAGTGCTGTCGCCTCACAGCAAGAAGGTCGCTGGTTCGAGCCTCAGCTGGGTCAGTTGGCATTTCTGTGTGGAGTTTACATGTTCTCCCTGTGTTCGTGTGGGTTTCCTCCGGGTGCTCCGGTTTCCCCCACAGTCCAAAGATATGCGGTACAGGTGAATTGGGTAAGCTAAATTGTCCGTAGTGTATGTATGTGTGTGAATTAGAAAGGGCATCCGGTGCGTAAAAAACATGCTGGATAGGTTGGCGGTTCATTCCGCTGTGGCGACCCCAGATTAATAAAGGGACTAAGCTGAAAAGAAAATGAATGAATGAATGAAAAAAGAATGAAAACGATCCGTGTCCACACCGGCGTTTCACCCAGCGTTTCTGAACAACTCTCCGTCCACACTATATCACTGAATACGCACATCACGTGACCACACACACACTCTGGCATGCACTGCAGCGATGAGAGCTGTGCACATCGGACTGCTCATTAAGGATCTACCGCTGGATCTAATCTCACTATATTTGTTAAACGTGACATTTAAACCATCTTGTTTCTATCTAACGACATACTCCCCAACTTTGGTCTTTTGAATCTATTACTTGTTCTCAGGTAACGTGATTTGGCTGAGCGCAAAAATAAGTTAACATATTAATTTATGTAACCACGTACACTGATACTGCACATTTGACTGATTGCTTTCCTTTATCTCCTATATTGTATAAACTTATTGTACGTTATATAAGTTTATAATGGCCATTATTGATTATTCAAATTGATATTCAGCAAAAGAGAGGGTGTGTGTCATATTTTCAATGAAAATGAAAGGAGACAGTTATCTTATAGCCTCTATTTTGTTATAAATATGCATACAATGATGACGCTCATATAAAAAAATATGTAGCTACACTACACCTCAACATTTTTGGTGTTTTTTAAGTTGTAGCAAAACTTATGCGTTTTAAAATGAAAGCGTATTAGTGTAAACGGGGCCTCAGTACTGACGAAACATACAGTATGTATTGTAATTAACATCTGGACACAAATCGATACAAATAAAAAATAACTCAAAGTTACTTTTGGATGTTTTCTTTACATTTGTCTGAAAAAACACTTCATGAAAATCCGAAAAAGTGAAAAGGGCGAAGAAAACAAACAGTTTTTGCCTGTAGGGTCTTGACTTAACATAAGACAGGAGTAACCGGGTTTGATCAGACACCAGCGAAATTTAATTTCCATAGATAATTACATTTGTTTATTTTTCAGATTTGGCTTCTCATTATTATTTGTCCTCTTATCAGTCATGGTAATACTTTAAGATGATTAAAAACCACAAAGTGAATCAGTCTTCCTCTCTTTTAATCTAAAGTTGCAAGGGTGAGACTTATGGCATGTGCAAGGCAAGCAAAATAAGAACACATACACACACACACACAGAACAACAACATAAAAAGACTAGCTCACT
>CAIGQQ010033930.1:2717557-2731203 GCA_903798035.1 Danio albolineatus | reverse complement strand
CACACATAGACACACAAATAAAAGGAGGAGAGAGATGGAGGAGAGCAATAAATGAACCTGAGCACCCGCTGCTTAATTAGATAGTGCTGATTTGATTTTTCATTTCAGTGTGTTTTTTGATGCTCTCTGGCTTCTGGATCCATTGGAAAGTGCTTTCTCTCTCAACACAGCTTTATTGGCATGATTGTTAACATTTACCATATTTGTAAAGTGTATACAGTATTTTAAAAAACAAAGCAGAAAATAAATAATGTGTGTCAATAAATAGGTGAAGGGGACAGGGAGAAAAAGGGGCTGGGAAGTTAAATATAAAAATGATCTAAATGTAAAAAAAGGAAAAGGAAATTAAATTAAATTTGCAATAATTTGACCGTCAATATATGCAATCATTCATTCATTCATTCATTTTCTTTTTGGCTTAGTCCCTTTATTAATCCGGGGTCGCCACAGCGGAATGATCCGCCAACTTATCCAGCATATTTTTTACGCAGCGGATGCCCCGGAAACTGGAGCACCCGGAGGAAACCCACGCAACCACGGGGAGAACATGCAAACTCCACACAGAAATGCCGACTGACCCAGCCGAGGCTCGAACCAGCGACCTTCTTGCTGTGAGGCGAACGTGCTACTCACTAAGCCACCGTGGCGCCCATGTGCAATAATATTTTACATATTTTATTGCTCAAATATATACAGTATTGGCAGTCACAATGTAGACACCATGGAAATTAAATGTTGTTAAAAAAGATAAAGAAAATGGAAAGATTGAAGATAAAGAAATTTGATGATGCAAAGACAAAGAGAAAAGAAGAGTTAATAAAAATGAACAAAATAATAAAAATAAAAATATTATAAAATATTTAATTTAATTTTAACTTAAAAGACAGCAGAAAAAATAAATACGGTGTAGTAAACAAAGAGTTAAAGGGGGAAAAGGACAAGGTTAAAAAAAACAAGTTCATTAAATAAATAAATAAATAAATACAAATACTTATTATTATTTAATAATTATTATTTTTGTTATTATTATTATTTTTTTATTATTATCATTGTTATTATTTATTATTATTTTATTATTATTATTATTATTATTATTATTATTATTATTATTATTATTATTATTATTATTATTATTATTATTATTAATAATAATAATTTAATTAAATAAAATATAAATTGCCCAATAAAATAATAAACTTTCTAACAATGTTCAGTTTCCCATTCCCAGAATGCCTTTTTTTTTTCATTATTTATTTTTTACTGTGGGAATGTCTGGAAAAGATTTTCGTAAATGATGACTTATGTTTGTCTTTGATGTTGTGATGTTGTTCCCAATTTAGGAAAAGATGTACTTCTGTTCAGGCTCAAAGACTTCTGTTCATCCTTTTCTTGCATTTTCTGTGTCTACATTTAAATGAGAACCACTGAATTTTTAGATAAAGCCGATGGACACCAATTCCAAGCAACTCAAGATCACTTTCAGAACATTATACCATTTTAAAACTTGAAAACAGATTTTGCTAGCTAACTTAGTCAACTTGTACTTGTGCACACTAACCCAAAACTCTAGTGAGATCTGCAGCACACTCAGCAGCTAGAGACTCTCTGACCTCTTAAACAACTATGAAAAGAAGAACACATGGACACAGACATGCAATCAGACACCGTGAGACTTAAGGAAAAGTGAACAGTCCTGCGGGTCTCCTTGAGGCGGATGCAGACGCAGCGTTAGCCATCTCCCCCTCCCCCACTCAGCGGAATGCAGGAATGCACAACACCACTCTCTCTCTGACCATCACTTCCAGGAAGAGGACTGTTTCCCATAGGCTGGGTTGGTCCAAGGAGCCCGTTTTGCTTGAAGCCCACCTCACAACACAACTAGAGTGAATAAGGGTCTCCACAACAACAACAACTTAAAGTTAGTTAAACCAAAACTTTAATTCAGCTATTATTTACTCCATGGGAAGGAATGAGGAAGATGGCATTGGAGCTAAACTTCAAAAACAATAAAGCACTACTTATATTAAACACCAGACATTAGCCCCTATTACACATACAGACCTTTCCGAAAAATTATCTGCAATTTTCCAAAAAGGCCTGTACATGTGAACAGGCCCTTTTTAAAAAATCGTTCCAGCAATTTTCCGGAAAGAGAAGTTACATTACCGGTAATGCTGCTCTGTGTGAACGCAGAAGGAAAACTGCCAGAAAGAGCGCGTTCACGCTTAGAACATGCTGACGTGACTCGACTACTCCAGTCAATCAGAAAAATTAGACACGTTCACATTCGCACTGTTTATGAAAATAAAAGCCTTTGAATACTTTTCCAGACACATTTAGCTGCTAGATGTTAGCCAGATATGTTTCTATGTTCCTTCTTAATGCCAACTGTGGAAAAAATTATTAATATAATGCTTATGATAATCCGCTGTTTGTTTACCTTCAAGCTCTGCTTCAGTTGCTTGTGTGCACATGAAGTGCTCCATTGAGTACCAACACACATACATACAGCATGTACAGTACATCTCGACATGTGAAAGTGTTCCATCGAAGTTGTTCACAATACTTATCTATCCACAGAACTTGTAATGTGTAAACATTTAGCTACAGTTGGCGTTTCTGCCTTTGGATGCATCTGGGGCAAAACAGCTGCATGAATGATAAAGCTTTAAATTCCTGTGTTTACATATACAAGCGCAACCGTTTAGAGCTCATTTCTGGTTAATGATGTCCGAATTTATCGGTATTTTGGAATGGATGTGTGAATGGTCTTTTCTGAAAAAAATTCTGGAACGTCCTTGCCTGTGTGAACAGCGATTTTATCAAATTACCGGTAAAGTCGTTCCAAAATATTCTGGATATTTACCGGTATCACTGTGTGAAAGGGGCTAACAATACCACTAAACTGAGAAGTATAAATGCACAGGAAAGTGAAAAACTAAATAATGAGCAGGTGTGCCACATAATAAGTACCCATAAAGACGAAGAAAAACATAACAAGAAACTGAAAAAAAAAACACTGTTGCTGAGTCCCAATTTACATACTATACATCCTAAATAGTATTCGCAAATAGAATTAGTATATGTCAAATCATAGTACATCGAGTATACCAAAATTATCTAGATGGTGTTTCCAGTAGCAATGCTATAAACATAACAGAAATAATGCATAACAGTATATAGGTGGCGTAGTATTTGTTTTGATTCATAGAGTGCATTCTTTAAAGAATGCAGGCTTTAAAGGTGAGTCCTTTAAAGTTCATGCAGGCCTAAACAAGTGTTGTGTATTAAATGTTCGAGTCTACAGAGGACTGATCCTGTCACCTATAGCAACAGCTGCAGTTATGGTCTTAATTACTTTTTCTAAAAGTGATTTTAAAACCTATATTAAACAATCTGAACGCAAATCAAATCAAGGTTCCCAAACCGTATAAATATAATTGATAAAAAATGTAAATCAGGGGTGCTCAACCCTGTTCCTGGAGATCTACCTTTCTGCAGACTTCACTTGCAACCCATATCAAACACACCTGCCTGTAATCATCAAGTGCTGTTCGGGACCTATTTATTTGGTTCATGTGTGTTTGATCAGGATTGAAGCTGAACTTTGCAGGAAGGTAGATCTCCCGGAACAGGGTTGAGCAGCCCTGATGTAAATAGTCTTTAAAATTGCATCTTAAGGCTGACTCACACTGTGCAATTTTTTTCAAATCCAGGACGATTTTGTCATGTCAGACTGCACAAACATGGCTCACGTGTCACACTGTAAGATCTCAGCTATCATAAAGTCAGACTGATCGACAATGAAGACGCGCCAAACACAAAAGAAAATGCCCCCGGAGTTTTGACGTCATCCACCCGTGACACTTTGACTATCCCGTGTTCTGAAATGATTCCTCACAGCAAATGTAAACAAACTGTAGCAGCATTTTTGAATACAGCACACCTCAATAATAAAACCAGGAAGAAAAAAAAACTGTTTCGACAATTCCTCGCAGTCATTTGAATTGTCGCGTGGATTGCGTCATCAAATTTGGTGATCCTATTAGTTCTTGGATTAACGCTCATCGCAACTGTTGTCACACTGAAGGAAAGTGTCTGAAAACTTCATCGGAGGAAAAATCTGATTGCAACGGGCACTAAGCGGCTGTCTGTGAACATGTCAAACCAACGATCAAAGATCACAGATTTTAGCCTAAGATTTCAGGAATCTTTTAGAATTTTCCAAATTTGTCTCAGATGACAAAATCGTGGCTGTAATCTCATAGTGTGAGCAGAGCTTTAGTAAGAAATGTCCAAATCTCATGGTTTTTTTTTGTTTGTTTGTTTTTTTTTTTACATCTGTAAACTATAGTTTGATATACTGAAGTAAACTGAAACCTAGTTTTTACATTAAAAACTGTTATTCTGAATTTTCTTTTAAAACAACCCTGCTGTCATCGGCATGGAATGAATCTTGGGATGTTCAAGGCCACTAGAAATCCATCTGTTGTATACTTCATTATCCAGGAAAGTGTGGGGGTGTATTTGGAATTGAGATAGGCTTTGTCACGTCACGCAGCCTTAGAAAGTGTACTTTGAATGATGCAGAGTTAAAAAGACACAGTGAAACAATGTAATACAAATAGAGTTTGATTACATAATCTAGATTCCATGTTATCAGTTTTTACATAGCACTGTATTGACATCACTAGAAAGTTCATAAGCTCTATTTTGTGTCACGTTTCAATTAATCTTGATTTCTCTCAACTGACATTGTTTTTCTTGGGAGGGTTGGAGGAAACTGCCAAGCTGTTGCACAGAGTCAGAGATTATAAAAGATCCAGATTTAAGGTCAGACTTTTTGTTAAATAATAAAAAAATATATTTAATTCCCCAAGCCCTATTGTGTGTCCCCTAGTACACTAGGGGAGGAGTAGTATTGTCATCCATTCTGATCTTAAAAAAAAAAAAAGCTTAAAGCTGTTTGCTAATCATTGTAGTTATATGGATTAATACAACAGATCATTTAAAATAAAACTTCTTTTGCTGTCAGAAAAAGAACTGTATGCACCATTAAAACAAAACCAGGGTGAGCAAACAATGACTGAAGTTTCATTTTTTGGGTGAACTGCCCCTTTAATTACGTTCCTTCCGTCTCACTAACTGTCTGGAGGATTGTGAAGTAATACTCTTCCCAGACATTAACGCTGCTATTATGCTCTCTCACAAATAACTTCACTGTCTCAAAGGTTAATTACAAATCGCTGCAATTTCCAGCTTTCGGAAATGTGCTTCCAACAATAAAAAGCGCAGTTGTAATCAGAAAGCGGCAGCTGTTTGAAGCTATCTGTGGGGAATGAGAAACGTTTGATATAAACTCAATTGCCTGATACGCAGCTTCATTCGTTTATTTCTAGTCTACTGCGTTTCACTGCTCGTGCGTGAGCGTGTTTGTGTGTGTGTATGCAAGGCCTTGTGTATCCAAGATTTTGCTCTCTGCCCTTGAAAATGAACGAGTTGGTGTGAGAAACTGAGTCTCTGGGTCCCAGGTGTCTGGATAAGGCAATAAGCGGAGGTCTCGGGGAAGTGTTGAGATAAGACCACCACAGCCAGAGCTGACAGGCCATCAGTAACTGCCATCTAATGTAATCTCATTACCAGTCTCTCCACCGTCCGATTCCTGTCTAATTTCATCTGATTAGTCTTCATGCCACTCTTTACTGTCAAATATGGATTTTCAATGATACATTGAGGTGTGCTATAGGGCAGTGGTTCCCAATTTCTTTTTGCCTGAGACCCCCTTTTCCCTCGGAAAATATTATAAGGCCCCCCTCCACATTCAATGATATTATCACTCATATCAGTTTGCAATAGGTGTGACAAAAAAGGTTGTTTTCAAACAAACTTTATGTTTACTACTATATCTTGATGTTTATGAACAATTAATAGCCAATCATTAGTCAAATATAAAAGCAAAACATCAGTAGGCCATTTGTATTTGGTACACCTTATGGTATTGGGGGTTAGTTATCTGCAAATGTCCTATTAATTTGGACAGCCTCATGCATTCGTTAGCTAGAACTTTGGCGCAGATAATGCACAGTGGCTGGGTCAGGGACTTCGAGAAAATGGAATAAAATCATAGTTTATTTTGTGTTTCCAGTATTGCTAGTTCTGTGACCCGAAATGTTTGGAGACTCCTCACCTGGGTTCAGTATGCTTGGGTCATTACTATTAGCTGCTGAAGACAAGATTCTGATGGTATGATAACCTTGGATAAAAATATCACAGTTTCACGTTTTGACGATATTGTGATTACTGCTCTAAAATATATTCTTTTTAAGTGTCTGAGTAAAAAACACAATATATTTAAGAAACTTTTAATATATTTGGGAGCAGTAAACATGTCAGGCTAAATAATGAAAATGATTCATTGATTTCTGCTGTCTTAATTCGTTTCAAAAACACTGATTTTTTTTACAATTTGGATACTGTTGTCCTAAAAAATCAACAACAACAAAACCAAAAAAAAACATAAATAAAAAATCTTACACATACCTATGGAACGTTATTACAGAAAATTGTGGCAGTTTTACAACCTTGACTTTTCCAAACCGCGGTATACCTTGAAAATGGTTATTGTCCCATACCTTGTGTGAAGGACAAATTACAAATTTGTCTATTTTTTGGGCAGCGACAGATAAAAAAATAAACTAAGGCAACATGATCATTCCCCTAATTGTCCACTGCAAAAAAAAAATTTAATATGACGCGACCCCCACAGAGCTAGTTGAGGCCCTCTTGTTGGCCAGGACCCCCCTGTTGGGAACTGCTGCAATAGGGTGATGTGGTGTTTGGCAATAAAATAATGATATTTTAAAAAGGCACTCTTTTCAAGAACATTTCTCTAAGATTACATACAGAACCTCTTTTTAATAGTTTTAATAATCAAGAAAAATGTATTGGCCCATGTATTTCCCATATGTTGTCCGGTCATTATTATAAAACAATTAAACCTTTCTAAAAATACTTACTTACTCCCAGGGCCATTTATATCAAAGTTGATATTTATCTGGACTATTTATCTGGACCATGTTGTTGCTTCGTAACACCTATTTTTTATGAGGTAAGTTGTTAGCCCAGCGCTCAACCTCCAATCTGGAGGACCGGGACATACACACATGCACTACGGACAATTTAGCTTACCCAATTCACCTGCAGCACATGTCTTTGGACTGTGGGGAAAAAACGGATAACACGGAGGAAACCCATGTGAACACAAGGAGAACCTGCAAGCTCCAAACAGAAATGCCAACTGACCATGCTGGGCTCGAACCAGCGGCCTTCTTGCTGTGAGGACACATTGCTACCCACTGTGCCACCATGTTGCCCATTTCTTAAAAATAGCAGGAAGAATTTTTTTTTTTAAGTTTGAATTTAGTTTAAAATATATATATTTCTGTTTAGTTTGGTTTGTAAGGTTTGATTAAACTTTCTAAATCCAAAATGCTTTGAACTTCATTCCAAAGCCGAATTATATCATTTGCTTCATTTAAAGCGACAGTCCACAATTACTTGGAAGATACAGATGACTGGTTTTGTTTAAATTAAACAATGATTTTGTATAAATGACTGTGATTAGGAATAGGCCTGTCATGATATCTATTTTTTATTGTATAATTTATTGCACAAAAATGTATTGCTATAAACACTATTATTGTCATTTTAAGACCATTTTATGTCACTCGTTATATAATACCAGAATGACAATATAATAAAGCCTAATTATTATTACTTATTAATTAATTAATTATGATTATTATATTATTAAACACACAGACAGGTTTTTATTAAACACACATTAGGGATTTCAATGAATTCAATTAAGTTTTCAGGTAAAAATACAGTAAAATGGTAATAATATAATATCAAATTCTAACATTAACAATAATTGTAATTATAAATATAATTGTTATTAATAATATTATTAATATTATTATTTAAAACAGCTGTTTCCTATGTTAAACTAAATTGGCTGTAGTGTATGTGTATGAAAGAGTATGTACAGGTGTTTCCCAGTACTGGGTTGCAGCTGGAAGGGCATCCGCTGTGTAAATATATGCTGAATTAGTTGGCCGTTCATTCCGCTGTGGCGACCCCTGATAAATAAAGAGACTAAGGAAAATGATGTTAAGATATTTCATCTTTCAACTTATTCCTGTGATGACAGCTGAACTTTCAGCTTCATTAGTCCAGTCTTCAGCGTCCAATAATAATTAATTCTGAATCTGTTAACTGTTACTTTGGATCAATGTAAGGCATCAAAAAATGTTCATTTCTTTTAAAGAAAAAAAATCTGACCCCAAACATTTGAATGGTGATACCTATATATATTCATAAGGAAATTATGCACCACTTTAAATGATCAAAAACAAATAAATTCTTACAGATTGGAGCTTGTACAAATGTATCATTAGTATGTATTCTAACACATTCCTGTAACTTTGTTTCATATTCTGAAGGAAACGACAGCTTGACATGCTGAAACAAATGATGGTTGAGCGAAACCACATCAGCAAATAACTCATAATGAAAATAGCTGGAGATGAAGGGCGAGAGGTCAGAGTTCACTTATGAGGTCTGAAATGCAGTTTTTGGTTTCTCTCAACTCTAAGGTCTGCAGCCACTCCCTTTGAATACAACGCAAAGTCAACCCAAATCTCAGTATTACAGTCATTATAAGATTTCAGTTCAAGAAAAATGACTTTGCTAATAAATATTTATGTTTTATGCTTTATGTTTTCTTGCACTTTTAAATTGCATTGCCTCTTCTCTGACATCTGATGTCGAAAAGATTAATAAAGTGACTTTTCTTGACATTTTCTTGACATATTAGTCAATGTATTGTCAAGGTTGGTCATATAAATTATGGTACACCGTACTTTTTCGTTTTTTGGAAAAAATTATTTCCAAGTATATTATTTAATGCGCAGTATATTGTTTAACACTACTAAAAATGTCCATAAAAGTCACTTGTCAAGAGCTTAAATTAACTTAAAAGTGCTGGGAATCAAAAGCTATCGACAACTGTTAACTAAAAGACATTTTATTATGGCAGCGTAAGATACATAGCAATAATACTGTCCACCAGCTTTCGGGTTATTGATTTCAGATCCAAACTTTGGTCATTTATCTAACAGCACTATCCAAAGCCACTTAGAGAAATGGACAATTTCTTGAACAACCTGTGATTATGTGTTTTGAACTTCAAAGGAACAAAGGTATAGCTCATGGATCGCCCATATTGAAGAGTTCGGACCTCCAACCTTGTTATCAGCCCTGAGTTTTAAACCATTTCACCCCATAACTTAGAGAAAGCAGACACTGATGAGGCTCCAGCGAGAACAGAGAGCCATGCATGAAAGATTTTAAAGATCGGCCCTCACTCTCAACGCTCAGAACATGAAGGAGCATCTTTAAAGCAGAGATTATGAAAGCGTTTTTATGCTTCAAACGCCATCAGACAGCAGCTTCAAAAAAAACATGGACAGTCATGTCAGTGGTCTGCAGTGCAGTGGTGCTTATAGAGTTCAGGCGGGTCAGATGAAATTATTAACTCCACTGACCCGCAGATAAACATCACATTGATCTGTGTGAGCGACTGGAGAGCGGGGATTGGACTCTACACTAAAGCCTACACTAATATTGGCACCCTTGGTAAATCTGAGGAATTGTTGACTGTGTATTGTATCCTTTTTATCTTTTGCTCAAATTATTGACAACTAAAGATGCTTGAGTTTGTGTTGGTGGTTGCCAGTAGAAGCTTTTTTCTTGAAACCCTTTCAAACTATTTGTGGTGATACCAGTGACATCAAATTATAGTTCTGGACATTTTCTTACCCCAAAACTATTCTTGGAAATTTTTTTGGTCTCACGAACCATGCATCCTCCTAAGAATTTGTTGGGACAAGACAAGATCCATCTTCTTCCAGCTGATTCACAGCACTTTAAGTTGACTGGAATTGTTAAGTTATTGCCCTGATTGTGTTTCTTTCTATTTTCTTACAGTCGTTTCTCATTTTGTGAATAACTTTTTTTTGTCACCAATCATTGGTCTTAAGCCCAGGACACATCAAGCTGACGTCAACGAACTAGTTGTGATGAAAACCAACTGTGCTGTTGGCTGCGTCTGATCCTGTGTGGACCAAAAAGTTTTGCTGGTGTGTTCCAGTACCTCATATTTGCATGTAAAACAGGAGGTCATAATAACTAAAAATTTCCTAGTCAACCAGAGGTGCAATTTCGAAAACCATCAGTAGCTAACTAAGGTCTCAAGTTCAGGCGTTACAAACATAGTTCGTTAATTTGGTGTTTCTCAAATCAATCGTTCCAATGAACATTTACAAACTGCATTGCAAACTATTCCCAGTTATCTCCCTTTGCCCTATTTATTTAGAACATTCCAACATTTAAACTCGAAATGATTTACCAAAAAAAAAAAAAAAACATTAAAGTCATCTCTCGGACGTGTAATTTGCTTTTAAAGTATTTTTTTACTGTTCAGTTTGAACGATCTTGATATTGACAGTAGTGGTCCTTTCGTAGTGCACTCCGAAATCATTTATGCCATTTTGAACACAGTTGTGGCTCATGACGAAAGCTATAGGTGACCTATAGAAAGCGGAATCTACGTTACATCTCCAAAGCTCCTGAAAATAAAAATATATGTAGGTTATGTTAATGGATTTAATTTGTAGTAGCCTAGGCTATTTATGAATAAATGTGTATGTACTGTCTTGGTACATATACATTTCTTAATAAATAACTCGTGGCTGAACGATGACTCGTACTATGATAGTTTAGTCATGAGTTATGTTGTTGTTTGGGAATTGCACACCAGGTTACTAAAAAAGTACAGTGTCAATGCACATTTATTTTGATTTTAAATATATTTGAATTGATAGGGTTGCCAACTACTGAGGCACACAAACTCACACACAGATATATGATAAGGATTTATTTATTTTTATAAAACTGCTGTTTTTGCAATAAATTATTATCTCTTTTTTATTCTTAATGAGAGCAATTTTGAGGGGTTTTGCTAATATTTTGAATAAAAGATCAAAATACTGATCAATGCTCATATTTACCAAGGCGAGGAGACAGTTGTTGTCCCAGGAACATCATAAAAAACATACAGTAGGTTTCAGAACAAAAACCACCAGGTAAAATTGGGATGTCTTGTAAGGAAACACTATAACAGAGACGAACATATTTTCGGAGACACTGTGATGTCTAGGTTTCAAGGATTGTGGAATTGTTGTATACTTAGGACAGTGCCAGGGTCAGGTCATCTGAACTCTTGTCCCAACCGGCCACTGGGGGAGCATCCATTCCCCCAGCTGAAGTACAGTGCCGTTTGGGGTCGCCGACCCCTGTGAATACTGCTGAAATACAACACCCATTTATCAAGGGGTCTGGAATGCAGCGGCTGCGAAATTAGAGGGGGACAGTGTGTGATGGGGCAGAGCCAAATATTCCCCAAATACCAGGCATTTAACAGCCGAGTAAGTAATTTAGAGTGAGAGAAAGAGAAGTCCTACATGACAGGGTGACTCTTGTTCTCTGATGATGACATCGTCCAGCACTGGGTCAAAGGTCATCAAGTGCCCTGTAGTGTGTCTGTTGTCGACTTGGTGAGAGTATATTAGACACTTATAGATATATTAATGAGTTTCTCAAGCGTTTCTGTTTCACGTTCCAACAGAGTCCCATCAGTAAGATCAGTCCCTCCTTTGTTGTCACTTTTTTTAAATGTTACAAATTATAATGTTTTGTCACATGTGTTTTTAATGAATAAAAATGTTAATGTCAAAAATGTATCAACTTTGCAAAAAACATGTTATTTGTGCAGATTTTTATATCCGATACAAAAATTTATATTTATGGTTGTAAATATGTTTTCAGTGTGTATATATACCTTTTATTTTTATGAATTTAATATTAATATTTAAATTCATTCATTCAGCTTTTTCTTTTCAGCTTAGTGCCTTTATTAATCTGGGGTCGCCACAACGGAATGAACCGCCAACTTTCCCAGCATCTCTGGGAAACATCCATGCATTCTCATCCACACACATACACTACGGACAATTTAGCTTACCCAATTCACCTGTAAACCGTAGCACCCGGAGGAAACCCACACGAACACGGGGAGAACATGCAAACTCCACACAGAAATGCCAACTGATCCAGCCGAGGCTCGAACCAGCGACCTTCTTGCTGTGAGACGACAGCACTACCTACTGCACCACCGTGTTGCCCTAATATTTATATATTTAAAGTATATGTATAGAAATGTATCCTATTTATCTATTTATTTGTATTTTATCAATAAATTATATACACATATAATATATATGTATGCATGTAAATATATATCAACCTCAACCCAGAACTAGGGAATACCCATACGCTCCAACATTCACTCATACACTACGACCAATTTAGTTATTCAATTCACCAATAGCGCATGTCTTTTTATAACCCATTTTATAAAGTTATACATTTATTTAAGTACATATTTATTCATTTATTTCAATAGTGCCCCCAGGGTGCACATATCTACAGTTGTAAATCATTCTGAATTGTGTGTTGGTATGTCAGAGTATAGATATAATGGCCTTTAATGAGCAGATGAATATCTGTGCTGCTCTATGTGCCATTAACGTCTCGTAGAGATCATCTCAGAGTCGCATCACTTCCTGACCGGCTTCTGCTCTAATGCTAGAAATGAAGACCTGACCAGCAGCTAATGACTCATTAGAGACCCACTGAGCTGCTGCAAGACAAACGCAGAGAGGAAAACAAACATGCCATTCAGCTCGGTGCCAAACGCATGCATGCACACACAAACACACACTCTACAGTCCAATTTAGCACAGTTATGCCTCCTTTTGACCTTGAGAGGCGTCTGTGCTTCATTCTAAAAATACAGAGCCAAATAAATATACTTCATACTGATTCCGTGCCGTGTTTAGACATGATATCAGGCTGTGATGAGCAGAGATCATGCAGACACGATTTTGGGGTGTGAAGTAATGGGTGAAGTGCCAATATTTTGCAATAACCGGCCAACAGGAGGCGCCACTGCAGACTTTACAATCACTCCTTACCAGCGGGTCTGGATGAAGGAGGTGATGATCTAGAAGAGCTGCAGATCCTGCAGACGAGGGATTCAGAGGTCTAGATCCTATCTATCAAAGGGCAGTAAGAGAGAGAGAGCAGTTACTGAACTCATCTGGAGAACAAGGATACTGGGCTGGGGAATTGTGAGGGGTGAAATGTTGCTTTTTTAGTTCATACAAATGCAGACGCACACAAATATGCACACACAAATAATTTTTCAAATTTATGTTAAATTTCATTTCAGACCTTGTTTTATAAAGTAATAATAATAGAAAAAATATAATATAATATAGGACGGCATGGTGACGCAGTGGTTAGCACTGTCGCCTCACAGCAAGAAGATCGCTGGTTCGAGTCCCGGCTGGATAAGTTGGTGGTTAATTTTGCTGTGGCAACCCCTGATGAATAAAGGGACTAAGCCAGGACTAATATAATATAATATAATATAATATAATATAATATAATATAATATAATA